>CM019065.1:256773058-256907849 GCA_009667805.1 Leptobrachium leishanense | reverse complement strand
CCGTTGAGCCATACCAAGGGGTTATGGTCGGTCATCACGGTGAAGGACCGACCGTAGACATAGGGTTGGAGCTTTCGTAGGGCCCAGACCAAGGCCAGGCACTCCTTCTCCACCGCAGCATACCCCACCTCTCGTGGCAACAGCTTCCGGCTGATGAACGCCACCGGATGGTCCCCCCCGTCGTCCCCCACTTGACTTAGGACAGCTCCCAGTCCGAACATGGACGCGTCTGTGTGAACAACAAAACGTTTGTTATAGTTGGGAGCTGCCAGCAGGGGAGCTTGGGTCAGGGCGGCCTTCAGTTGCCGAAAGGCCTGTTCGCACTCCGGGGACCACAGGACTTGGCGGGGCAGGGATTTCTTGGTCAGGTCAGTCAGGGGTTTGGCCAGGTCACTGTAATGGGGTACAAATTTTCTGTAGTACCCCGCGGTACCCAGGAAGGCGAGGACCTGGGTCTTGGTCACAGGGGTGGGCCAGTCTAGAATGGCCTCTATCTTGGCGGGCTCTGGCTGTTGTATCCCGCACCCCACCCGGTGGCCCAGATACTGCACTTCGGCCATCCCCACTTTGCATTTCTCCGGCTTCAGGGTCAGGTTGGCATCCCTAATCCGGCCCAGGACAGTCCCTACATGGTCCAGATGTTCCTCCCAGGTCTGGCTATAGCTGGCTATGTCATCCAGGTATGCGCAAGCGAACCCCTGGAGGCCATCGAGGAGGCGATCGATTAACCGCTGGAAGGTAGCAGGGGCGTTCTTCATCCCGAACGGCATGACTCGAAACTGGTACAAGCCGAATGGGGTGATGAAGGCCGACTTCGGGGTCGCCTCCTCGGCAAGGGGAATCTGCCAATACCCCTTGCACAGATCCACCGTGGTCAAAAAATGACCCCCGGAGATCTGGTCTAGCAACTCGTCGACTCGGGGCATCGGATAAGCGTCCGTAATGGTACTGTCACGGAATGGCCCAGCACCCTCAGCCAGGGGCGGTGCCCACGGACATTAGTTTTGGCCAGGGACAGTTAGGTGCGGTGGCACGCACGGAGTTTGAACGTACTTTTTATTAGATGTGGTTATTGTGTGGTGTGATACAGTGTTCCCCGTTGGGTTATTGCGCAATGTATTTTCCCTTTGTCTGCCTTGCCCGCCGCCATTTTCCGATCACCTTGTGGCGCAGTTCAGAATTCTCGATTCGGAAAATGGCCGATTCGAACCATCCGGTTCGAATCGTAAAATGGCCGATTCGGACCATCCGGTCCGAATCGGCGACTCCCTGAAGTATAATGGCCAATGGGTCCGGGGAGGGCGGGCAAGGAGTCCCATTGTATTGTAATTTTGTGCAAAGTTGATAAATGCCTGAGCTGTGCATAATAAAGCCAGATTTTGCAGTGCATCCAGCCTCGTCTGATGTGTCTTTGTCTCCGCCGTATTTTCGCATCTGAGTATCCCCCGCGGTCTCAGGATACGGTGACCACCACGATACGAACCGAATCGAGCGCTCTGTGCCTGTATCGAGTATCAGGGCAGAGGCGCAGCGTATGAAGATTCGGTTCTCAGACTACCTGCCGGAGATCCGAACCGAAGGACGCGGCCGTGTACCGCACTTCGGTACTGCGGTAAGATCCGAATGCTCCGCTGATTCCGCCAGATCCGAAACCCTCTCCAACCCCGATCCGAAAAGCCCGTCCCAACTCGATCCGTCTCTCCATCCATCCCCGGTCCGAAAAGTCCGCCGCCCAAGATACGAAAAGTCACCCGCCCAGGATCGGAAACGTTTCCCGCATAAGATCCGAAACGTTTCCCCATAAGATCCGAATAGTTCTCCGCGGCTGCCAGATCCGATCTCCACAGACGTCCCATAACCACAAGGTCAGTGAACCAGTTGCTCGGGACGCTGAGTGCTGTATGGCTCAGTGGTCGGACTGGTTCTAGGCAGGGGCCCCCTCCACCGCCCGCTAACCCTTTCCCAGGGTCACGCCAGGCCGCACGAGACGCCGAGTGCGCGACACTCGGTAGTCGGGCCAGCGGTAAGCGACAGGGTCACGCAGATAGAGCACACCCGCAGGCGGAACAACATCTCCATTCCGTCATACTGGTGGCAGCGGTGGGATAGCTCTCTGCAGGCCCTAGGGGGACCCTCATCATGATCAGGTACAGTGCCTACAAGCGGGACGTCCTGCGTGGCATGCTGGAGAACCGGGGCGGTGCCCCGGGCTCCAAGAGCCGGGAGACCATGATGGAGGAATTGAAGAGGATGGATCAGGAGGAGGCGTTCGCAGCGTTGCCTGCCGACATAGCGCCGGCTACCGTCCCCGCAGAGCCCGAGGACAGTGTCTTTTGCCGGAAGATGCGGGAGCGGATCTCCATGATGGGTCCGGCCCCATCGGAAGCGGAGCTGAGGAATCTGGGTCGGGAACTCGGCCAGGAAGAGGAGCGGGAGAGAGAGCGAGTGCACGAACTATGGCTGGCTGAAGGGCGAAGCCGGCGGAGTAGCCGTTCCCCGTCAGAGCATCACCCCGGGCGTAAAGTGCCGTTCCAGGCGTTCAAGGAGTTCCGGGAAGCTGAGGAGGAAATTGAAAGTTACCTCCAAGACTTTGAGCGCCTGTGCCGAGTGCATGAAGTGCACCGTGCCGACTGGGTCAGGATCTTGGCGAGTAAGCTGACCGGTCGGGCCGCCGAGGCCTATCGCACGGTGCCGGATGAAGAGGCCACTAGCTACTCGCACGTCAAGCAGGCGCTGCTGAGCAGATTTGCCGTGACCCCCGAAGCCAGCCGGATGAAGTTCCGGAATTCCTGCCGGCCCAGCGGCGCCACTCACGTGGAGTGGGCCCATCGGCTGCAGAGGGACTTGCGCACCTGGCTCTCGGGAAGCCAAGCGGAGACGGTGACAGAGATCACCCAACTGCTGCTGCTCGAGCAGTTTTTCGAGCACACACCCTCCGGCATCCGGGAGTGGGTGCACGACAAGAAACCTCATACGGTGCAACAAGCGGCCACCTGGGCCGATGAGTATACGGACACCCGGAAGCTGTCGGGGGGAGAGCGGGCCTTGGCCGGCCGCCCAGCTTTACCCGCCCCACCACTTCCACCACCCCCACCACCAGCGGTCCAGGCGCCGGTAGCACGGCCCCCCAGCCGGCCCTCCAACATGGCCAACGTCCGATGCTACGGGTGCAACCAGGAGGGGCACTACAAGCAATATTGCCCCAACCGACCGGAGTTGACCCGGCTGGCCGGCAGGGCATCGCCGGCGGCCCATTGCTGCGACGCCGGAGCCCCGTGGCCGGAGGCCCCGGAGGAATGGGAGCAGTTGTATGAGGCCGACCCCGTGCAGGCCGCCGTGGACGACAACCGCCGTCACCACCGCCAGGCGGTGTGGATAAACGGGCGGCCCGCTGAGGGGCTGAGGGACTCCGGGGCTACTATCACCCTGGTCCGGCCTCACTTGGTTCCGCCGAGCGACCGCCTGCAAAGCACTGTTGCAGTACGGGTGGCGGGAGGAAAAGTGCTCCGGCTCGAGACGGCCCGGGTGCACCTGGACTGGGGGAACGGGGAGAAGGAGGTGAGGGTGGGGTTGTTGAGGCAACTGCCGGCTGAGGTGCTCCTGGGTAACGATCTGGGGCAGCTCATTTCCGCTTACTCCACAGATGCAGCTACCCCGGTAACCACTAGGCAACAGAGCCGACGTCACGACCAGGGCACTCCGAACGGGACCCAGGTGAGACCTCCACCAAAACCATCCCGACCTCCCAAACCCCCCAAACCTCCCCGACCCCCCAACCCTTACCGACCTCCCCGACCTTCCCGACATCCCAAATCCCCAGGACCTCCCCGACCTCCCAGACCGCCATCACCTCCCATGCCCCGACGGGACCCGATCCTTCCCTCCCCACCTGTCCTCCCTTCTCCGTGGAGTACCCCGGAGACGCTTCGCCACCAGACCCAGACCGACCCCACATTACAGGGCTACCGGGACCGAGCTGGTCAGGGTCTGGACGGCCAGGGGAAAGACAAGGTAGAGTGGGAGGATGGGTTGCTGTACCGTTACACCGTGAGGGAGGGGGCCAAGAAGAAGCAGGTCCCGCAGAAGCAGTTGGTGGTACCTCAGGGCCCCAGGCAGGAGCTTCTGCGCTTAGCCCATGACATCCCCCTTTCAGGTCACTTAGGCCAGAGTAAAACCCGGCACAGGTTGGCGCGCGCGTTTTACTGGCCCCGCCTTAGCAACGACACCCGCGACTACTGCCGCACCTGCCCAGTTTGCCAGAAAGCTGGGAAGGCCGGGGATCACCCGAAGGCACCCTTGCGGCCCATGCCTATTATCCAGGAGCCTTTTAGCCGGGTGGCGGTCGACATTGTAGGGCCGTTGCCACGGCCCAGTGCCACCGGTAAGAGGTACATTCTTACCATAGTGGATTATGCCACCCGGTATCCCGAGGCTGTGGCCTTGGCCAATATCCAGGCGGACACCGTAGCGGACGCGCTCCTCAGGGTGTTCACAAGGGTAGGGTTTGCCCGAGAAATCCTATCCGATCAGGGTACCCAGTTTACCGCTGAGCTCACCCAACAGCTCTGGTGTCTCTGTGGTGTTAAGGCGCTGCACAGCGCCCCGTATCACCCCCAGACAAACGGGCTGTGCGAGCGGTTTAATGGGACCCTGAAGCAGCTCATTCGGGCCTTTGTGCACGAGAACAGGGATTGGGAGAAGTATCTTCCCCACCTGCTGTTCGCCTACCGGGAGGTTCCGCAGGAATCCACCGGTTACTCCCCCTTTGAGCTGCTGTATGGGCGCCAGGTGCGAGGACCCCTGGATCTGGTTAGGGCTCAGTGGGAGGGGGCACAGGAGGAAGATGGGGTTCCTGTGCTGGATTACGTCTTGAAGCTCCGGGAGCGCTTGGCGGAACTGGCGGGGTTCGTGCAGGAGAACATGGAAACGGCCCAAGCTCAGCAGAAGGCGTGGTACGATCGCGCTGCGTGCAGTCGCTCGTTCTGCGTGGGGCAGAAGGTTCTGGTGTTGAAACCACAGCGGCAGAACAAGCTGCAGGCGGCCTGGCCAGGTCCCTACAAGGTGGTAACCCAGCTGGGGGATACCACCTATGTGGTTGTCAGCTGCGCAGACACCAGAATCCAGCGGACGTTCCACGTCAATATGCTGAGGCCTTCCATGAGCGGCCGGAGACGGTGGACGCCATATGCGCGCCGGCTGCCGAGGAGACGGAACCGTTTCCGTTGGAAGAACTTCCGGGGGTAGCCAGGCAGCCTTCCGGGGTGGATCAGGTGCAGCTGGGGGAGGAGTTAGGACCCGAGAAACAGGCGCAGGCGCGGCAGCTGCTCCTCGCCTACCCGGGGGTTTTCTCGGCTCTCCCGGGGTACACGGACCAGGCCATCTGTGAGGGAATGGCTTATCACCCTCAGCCAGAGACTGTTTGCACAGACAATTATCCCCTTAAGGACAGTCAAAATACCAGCAGTTTTTTATAAACACAGTGTTCATGTGTGAAACGTATCTGTCTGTTGTGTTGCCGCCATTTCCCATCGCCTCGTGGCTGATCGGGTGAATCAGGAAGGTAAAATGGCCGATTCAGTTCTTCCTGTCCCACATCGGCAACTCCCCCAAGTGTTGTGGCCAATGAGACCTGTGGGGGCGGGCAGGGGTGGTTCCCAGATGTGGAGCTCATGGTAGAGGTTACAAAGGCATGTGTCTGTGTTAATAAAGAGGAGTTGTTCCTGAGTTCATGCAGCAGCGCCTCATGTCTCTGATTTCCTACTCATTTCTCACGCATCCGAGATCCCGCGCGATATTCGGGGCGCAGAGCTGGTTCAAGTCGGGGTGCAGAGTGCGTGCAACGCCCGCCGCGCGAATGAATATTCTTGGCCGCCTGTACAGTGTTTACTACTGAGCCGCGGTGAGGTTCGAGGACTCTGCTCGGCGCGGGCGCATCGACCGCCGCGCGGTTGAATATTCTGATCGGCTACACAACCCCTCATCCAGCTGCTGAGGAGTCGGTTCAGTAAGTGAGCGCATCGACCGCTTCGCGATCCGAATCAGTTGAACGCCCGTCCCTGTACTATTGCCGGAAGATCCGAATAATCCGTGCCGCGAAGTGTGTGCCCGCACCAACCGCCGGACGATCCGAATATTCCTGGCTGGTCGAATATTCACCCGTCTACCGCCGGAAGATCCGAACCGATCTATAAACGAAATAAACCCTCCAAACCAGGTCAGTGACCAGCTGCTCGGGACGCTGAGTGCCGTCACTCGGTGGTCGGGCTGGGCTCACACGGGGGTTCCCTTCACACCATCACAAGGTCCCATACGGCCGCTCGAGACGCCGAGTGTCGCAACTCGGTAGTCGGGCCGTCAGCATAAAAGGGGGTTACGCAGATTGGAGCACACCCGCAGGCGGACGGTGACACCCCGTTCCGTCACACTGGTGGCAGCGGTGGGATTGCTCTCTGCAACGTATAACATCACCCCGAAGAATTCATCATGGCCACGTATAGCTACTACACCCGAGACACCCTGCGGGACATGCTGGAGTGTCGTGGAGGTACCCCGGGCTCTAAGCGCCGGAAGACCTTAATTAAGGAGTTGCAGGCACTAGACCGGGTGCGCGCGGCGGTGGTGACGCCACCCGCCCCCACCCCTGTCCTGGTTGAGGAAGCGGAAAGTACCTTCGTCCGGAGAGCTCGGCAGCGGATCGCCCTGCTCGGAGCTGCCCCAACGGAGGCCGAGATAAGAAAGGCGATCCAGGAGACTCAGCAAGAGGAAGAGCAAGAAAAGGAGCGTCAGCACGAGCTGCGGTTGGCGGCGCTCTGGGAGACACAGATTGAATATGTTAACCCTGACTCTTATTCCGTAGATCCGTGGGATGAGGTTTACAGCTCGACTGGAGCTTCACCCTGGGATTCTGCACCCCCCAGCGATACCCCGTACGGGACTTACAGCTCGACTGGAGCCTATATTGGGGAACCCGCACAGCCCAGCGGACCTTGGACAGGGACTTACAGCCCGCCTGGAGTCACATTCGAGGACGCCACATTCCCCGTCGAGGACATGGACCGTGATTTTCTGAGAAGGCTGCAAGAGAGCCTGGATCAGTACCACGGGTCCATGATGGAGCCCACTGGACCTGAGTGGCAGGACGAGGTCCGCCAAGAAGTCAGGGAGGAGGCGCTGCCCCCTGAAAGAGACTGTGAGAGGGAAGAGCCCGAGATGTGCTCATGGGTCCTCATCGAGACCACAGTAGAAGAGCCGGCCCGGTTTGAAGAGGCACAGCAGGTGCCAAGTGACCAGGATGGGCCGTGTGATGGGCCCGAGTGGCCCAGAGAAGAAATTGTTCTCCTAAACCCGCCGGAAGACACGGTGGCCGTGTCCGCGGGTCCAGCGGAAGAGCTGGCAACGGGGCAGAGCGCCGCTGGCCTCTGCCCACGGTCCGAATGTTCTGAGGAGCCGCCGAGTTCCCACCAGCTGTTGAGCGTACAGCCCTTGATGGTTCTGGAGGTTGAAGAACCTGTCCTCCCAGCAGAAGAGCTGGCAACAGGGCAGAGCGCCGCTGGCCTCTGCCCACTCCCTGTGGTATGCCCTGAGGAGCAGCCGGGTTCACCCCAGCTGTTCGGCACGCAGCCGTTGTTTTTTCCCGACCCCTCCCAAGTTGTGCCTGCATCTAACCCCCGTGGAAGAGCTGGCCATGGGGCAGAGTGCCGCTAGCCTCTGCCCACTTGCCGAATGCCCTGAGGAGCCGCAGGATTTCTCCGTGCTGGCGACCCCGCAGCTGTCGTTCTCCGGTTCCCTGGATACCAGCGTTGTATCCCACCACCCAGCGGAAGAGCTGGCCACGGGGCAGAGCGCCGCTGGCCTCTGCCCACAGTCTGAATGTTCTGAGGAACCGCCGGGTTCACACCAGCTGTTGAGCTCGCCGCCATCGTTCCCCTCCGACCCCCCGGTAGTTGTTACCGCACTCAACCCCCTAGCGGAGGAGCTAGCAACGGGGCAGAGCGCCGCTGGCCTCTGTCCATCCTTTTCCCTCTGTGCCAAAGAGCAGGAAGGGGATATTTTTGAGCTGTTGAGTCCACAGCCGCTTACTCCATCCAACCCCCTGGACTTTGTTCCGGTACTTCCCTCTCCAGCAGAAGAGCTGGCCACGGGGCAGAGTGCCGCTGGCATCTGCCCATTTCTCGACTATCCGGAGGAGCTGCAGGGGTTTTCCGAGTTGGTGACCCTGCAGCCACTGTCCTTCTCCGACCCCCGACGTCTCAGTTGTCTCAGCACCTGATTCCCTAGCAGAAGAGTTGCTCACGGGGCAGAGTGCCGCTGGCCTCTGCCCACTTCCGGCTGTATACCCTGAGGAGCAGCCAGGGTCACCCCAGCTGCTTTGCTCGCAGCCACTGATCGCCTGGGAGATGGCAGGAGCCACCCTCCCACAAGGAGGTCCCTGCCCGGCCGACGCGCTGGCCCCAGGGCAGAGCCTGCGTCCGCTCTGCCCATTTCCCCAACCCTGTGGCCTGACGGCCCCACGCAGCCACTGTTCCCCTCAGCAATTGATCCAGGCGCTTAGGCCGCAGGCAGTTGGCCCTCGGTTTTCCCAGGTGCGAGAGGTGACCAGAGGTGGCCCGGGCCGTGCCCCGGTTCCGCCACCGACCCCTGTTGCCCGAGGTGGTGACCCCAGGCCTGTGTGGCCTCTCCCCGCTTGGCACAGCCGCCGGGCCAAATGGAGAAGCCTGGTGACTAGGCCTCTCCCAACGGACTATGGACCTGAGAACACCGACTTCCCCGGTGCGACCCGTTGGGGTCCAACCGGGTGCGTCGGACTTTGGGGAGGGGGAGGAGTGTGAGGGAATGGCTTATCACCCTCAGCCAGAGACTGTTTGCACAGACAATTATCCCCTTAAGGACAGTCAAAATACCAGCAGTTTTTTATAAACACAGTGTTCATGTGTGAAACGTATCTGTCTGTTGTGTTGCCGCCATTTCCCATCGCCTCGTGGCTGATCGGGTGAATCAGGAAGGTAAAATGGCCGATTCAGTTCTTCCTGTCCCACATCGGCAACTCCCCCAAGTGTTGTGGCCAATGAGACCTGTGGGGGCGGGCAGGGGTGGTTCCCAGATGTGGAGCTCATGGTAGAGGTTACAAAGGCATGTGTCTGTGTTAATAAAGAGGAGTTGTTCCTGAGTTCATGCAGCAGCGCCTCATGTCTCTGATTTCCTACTCATTTCTCACGCATCCGAGATCCCGCGCGATATTCGGGGCGCAGAGCTGGTTCAAGTCGGGGTGCAGAGTGCGTGCAACGCCCGCCGCGCGAATGAATATTCTTGGCCGCCTGTACAGTGTTTACTACTGAGCCGCGGTGAGGTTCGAGGACTCTGCTCGGCGCGGGCGCATCGACCGCCGCGCGGTTGAATATTCTGATCGGCTACACAACCCCTCATCCAGCTGCTGAGGAGTCGGTTCAGTAAGTGAGCGCATCGACCGCTTCGCGATCCGAATCAGTTGAACGCCCGTCCCTGTACTATTGCCGGAAGATCCGAATAATCCGTGCCGCGAAGTGTGTGCCCGCACCAACCGCCGGACGATCCGAATATTCCTGGCTGGTCGAATATTCACCCGTCTACCGCCGGAAGATCCGAACCGATCTATAAACGAAATAAACCCTCCAAACCAGGTCAGTGACCAGCTGCTCGGGACGCTGAGTGCCGTCACTCGGTGGTCGGGCTGGGCTCACACGGGGGTTCCCTTCACACCATCACAAGGTCCCATACGGCCGCTCGAGACGCCGAGTGTCGCAACTCGGTAGTCGGGCCGTCAGCATAAAAGGGGGTTACGCAGATTGGAGCACACCCGCAGGCGGACGGTGACACCCCGTTCCGTCACACCATCCATCAGGTGGACACCGCCCGGTCAGAGAACCCCTTCGGCAACCTGCATACCGGCCTTCCCGGAAGCGGTCCGCGAGTCCATGCGGGCCGAGATCGGGAATGCTGGAGCTGGGGGTCATTGAACGTCGGCCAGTCCATGGGTGTCGGCCCGTGGTCCTGGTGCCCAAGAAAGACGGTACCACCAGGTTCTGCGTCGACTATCGGCGGATAAACGATTGTACCATTACGGACGCTTATCCGATGCCCCGAGGCGACGAGTTGCTAGACCAGATCTCCGGGGGTCATTTTCTGACCACGGTGGATCTGTGCAAGGGGTATTGGCAGATTCCCCTTGCCGAGGAGGCGACCCCGAAGTCGGCCTTCATCACCCGTTCGGCTTGTACCAGTTTCGAGTCATGCCGTTCGGATGAAGAACGCCCCTGCTACCTTCCAGCGGTTAATCAATCGCCTCCTCGATGGCCTCCAGGGGTTCGCTTGCGCATACCTGGATGACATAGCCATCTATAGCCAGACCTGGGAGGAACATCTGGACCATGTAGGGACTGTCCTGGGCCGGATTAGGGACGCCAACCTGACCCTGAAGCCGGAGAAATGCAAAGTGGGGATGGCCGAAGTGCAGTATCTGGGCCACGGGTGGGGTGCGGTATACAACGGCCAGAGCCCGCAAGATAGAGGCCATTCTAGACTGGCCCACCCCTGTGACCAAGACCCAGGTCCTCGCCTTCCTGGGTACCGCGGGGTACTACAGAAAATTTGTACCCCATTACAGTGACCTGGCCAAACCCCTGACTGACCTGACCAAGAAATCCCTGCCCCGCCAAGTCCTGTGGTCCCCGGAGTGCGAACAGGCTTTCGGCAACTGAAGGCCGCCCTGACCCAAGCTCCCCTGCTGGCAGCTCCCAACTATAACAAACGTTTTGTTGTTCACACAGACGCGTCCATGTTCGGACTGGGAGCTGTCCTAAGTCAAGTGGGGGACGACGGGGGGGACCATCCGGTGGCGTTCATCAGCCGGAAGCTGTTGCCACGAGGTGGGGTATGCTGCGGTGGAGAAGGAGTGCCTGGCCTTGGTCTGGGCCCTACGAAAGCTCCAACCCTATGTCTACGGTCGGTCCTTCACCGTGATGACCGACCATAACCCCTTGGTATGGCTCAACCGGGTGGCGGGGGAGAACGGCCGCCTGTTGCGGTGGAGCCTGGCTCTCCAACCCTTCAATTTTACAATTCAATATCGGCCCGGGTCGCAAAACGGTAACGCAGATGGGTTATCGCGGCAGTCGGCCCGGGAACCAGGGGATTGGGGAGCCCCGACTACCTCGGTACGACCCGTTGGGGTCCAACCGAGTGCGTCGGACCTTGGGGAGGGGGAGGAGTGTCACGGAATGGCTCAGCACCCTCAGCCAGGGGCAGTGCAGGGACAGTAAAATGGCCATGGACAATTAGGTGCGGTGGCACGCACGGAGTTTTAAAGTATGTTTATTTAGATGTGGTTATGTGTGGTGTAATAAAGTGTCCCCGTTTGCGTTGTGAAATGTATTTCCCTGTGTTTGCCTTGCCCGCCGCCATTTTCCGATTGCCTCGTGGCCGTCATCAGATTCTTCGAATCGTAAAATGGCCGATTCGAACCATCAGGTTCGAATCGTAAAATGGCCGATTCGGACCATCCGGTCCGAATCGGCGACTCCCCGAACTGTAAGGGCCAATGGGTCCTGGGAGGGCGGGCAGGGATTCCCATTGTATTGTAATTTGTGTGAAGTTGATAAATGCCTGAGCTGTGAATAATAAAGCCAGATTTAGCAGTGCATCCAGCCTCGTCTGATGTGTTATTTCTCCGCCGTGCTTTACCCTCTGAGTATCCCCCGCGGTCTCAGGGTACGGTGTCCAAGACGATCCGATCCGAATCGAGCGCTCTGTGCCTGCATCGAGCATCAGGGCAGAGGCGCAACGTATGAGGTTCGGTTCCCAGACCATCAGACGGAGATCCGATCCGAAGGGCGCGGCTGTGTACCGCGCTTCGGTATTGCGAGGGACTGCGGTAAGATACGAAGACTCTGCCGATCCCGCAAGGTCCGAAGCTGCATCCAGTTCAGATCCGAAAAGTCCTTCACCGGAGATACGAAGATTCACCCGCACCTGGATCGGAAACGTTTCCCGCATAAGATCCGAAACGTTTCCCACATAAGATCCGAATAGTCCTCCGCGGCTGACAGATCCGATCTCCACAGACGTCCCACACCCACAAGGTCAGTGAACCAGCTGCTCGGGACGCTGAGTGCCGTATGGCTCAGTGGTCGGGCTGGTTCTAGGCAGGGGTCCACTCCACCGCCCGCTAACCCTTCCCCAGGGTCACGCCAGGCCGCACGAGACGCCGAGTGTGCGTCACTCGGTAGTCGGGCCAGCGGTAAGCGACGGGGCCACGCAGATAGAGCACACCCGCAGGCGGAACAACATCCCATTCCGTCATACCCCCCTTGCACCCCACTCCTAAAAAAGATGCGACACCCTGCTCCCAAAAAAGACGCGACACCCCCCTTGCACCCTGCTCCCAAAAAAGATGCAACACCCTGCTTCCAAAAAAGAGGCGACACCACCCCTTCCAACCCGCTCCCAAAAAAGATGCAACACCCTGCTCCCAAAAAAGACGCGACACCCCCTTTGCATTCCGTTCCCAAAAAAGACGCGACACCCCCTTGCACCCCGCTCCCAAAAAAGACGCAACACCCTGCTCCCAAAAAAGACGCGACACCCCCCCTTGCAACCCGCTCCCAAAAAAGATGCGACACCCTGCTCCCAAAAAAGATGCGACACCCCCCTGTGGCGGAATGAGTGTTGTCCGCCTGTGGGTATGCTCCAATCTGCTCCCCCCACTGCGCTTACCGCTGGCCCGACTACCGAGTGACACAGCACTCGGCGTCTCGTGCGACCTGGAGTGACCCTGGGGAGGGGTTGGCGGGCTGTGGAAGGGGACCCCTGAGTGAGACCAGCCCGACCACCAAGTGACACGGCACTCGGCATCTCGAGCAGCTGGTCTACTGACCTTGCTGGAGAATGGATCGTCTGCGGAACGGCCGTTTGGATGAAGGAATCGGGTTTCCTTCGGGTGATGATCGGAACTCCTTCGATTACTAATTGGATTTCATTCGATCGTATATAGCGCTCGATGTACCGAAGCGCGGGTGATGCGCCGCGTTTTCGGATCGGGAAACGGGATCGAAGAGTAGCCGATTGTGGCGGAATGGAGTATCCGCCTGTGGTCCATGCTCTATCTGACCCCCTCGTTGGTGTTGCCAAGCCCGACTACCGAGTGGCACGGCACCCAGGCGTCTTGAGCGGCTTGGGTAGAAGACCACGTGGCGGTGGAGATCTGGAGAGTAGATGGGGCACCCACGGTGGAAATCCACCCGACTACCGAGTGGCACGGCACTCGGCGTCTCGGGCAGCGGATCTACTGACCATTGAAAGGCTGGAGACGGTCTGCGTGGCGAACCGCGGTTCGGTAGAGTCTCCTTGAAGATGCAGGCACGGCGCTGCGTCGAGGTCCCGATTCGGGGTGGTTGCGGTATCCTGAGGTACCAATTCAAGGTGGCGCAACGGCGCGGCGAATCGATGTTCTGCTGCGGAGTTAGAGTGACCCGTTCCTGGGCGGTGGTGATATATAGCTGGCGTAAAATGACAACACCAGACGGAGCTGCATGTATCAAACACTCAGATGAACTGACCCTTTTAATGAACAACGCCACTATTTATGCTGAAGTATAACAGTCACAATTTGCATACCCATACTAATTAGATTATGTCAGTTATTTACAATCAACATTCTTCACATTCTCTTAGCCTTAAGCGCACACAACATTTGTACATCCATTGTTCCAGCACATCAGATTAAACACACTGTCACGGAAGGGACATAGGGGCTCGGCGCAGCGAGACCCAGGACTCAAATCCAAGACATTTTTAAAAGGACCTTGTTTTCCTTTGAACGTTTGCAGTGTGCGTTTCAATGTATGAACAGTTTATTTTCCTTGCTAGATGTGGTTTTACTTGATGTGCTGTATTAAGATGTACCCTGTGTGATTTTAAATATACTTTACATCGTTTGGTTTTAGTTTAATTTAGTTTAGTGAAATGACATAGCTTTGGTTTTAAAACATACTTAAATTCCTGTAGGTAAATGTGTGTTTCTGTAGCTAGTAAATAAGTTTTGCTGCTGTGTAATTTATGCGTCAGGGATTTTCCCCATTATCTAGGTACATGTTTAATTTAAGGGACGTATAGGGGGAGTCGGTGCAGTCTCTGCGGCCCATAGTCCGTGGGCAAGAGGCGAGCCGCCAGGCTTCTCCAGTGGTGCTCGCGGCCGTGCCTGGCAGGTTGTAAGTCTTTCGGGGTACCCCCTCCGGAATAAGTGTCCCGTGGTTGGGGAGAGGTACCACCTGTGCCATCTCCAGTGGTCTCGGGTACTCGGGGAAAAAGGGGGCTAAAGGCAGGCACCCCACGTGCCTTGGTCAGCCGTTGATAAAGCCGGTGGCGGCCGAGGGCCTCCGGGCCAAAGGGTTGCAAGGAGGGGCAGGTTGGCAACCAGCTCTGCTCCGCCACCAGTGCGTCGGCTGGGGTGGTGAATGCTGGAGAAGACTCACCCGGCAGGAGAAGGACGTCCTCCATCTCGGGTGAGATCCGTGGCTGCGGGATAGGTAGCCCGAGGGTATCCCCCTTCTGCTCCTTGGGGCGGATAGTAGGAAATGGGCAGAGGCCAGCGGCCCTCTGCCCCGTTGCCAACTCTTCTGCTGGGGGGGTGCAGAAATAACAATCAGGGGGTCGGACGAAGCAAGCGGCTGTGGGAAAAACAGCTCCAGGGTATCCCCCTCCTGCTCCTCGGGACAGCTGGGAAAAGGTGGGCAGAGGCCAGCGGCACTCTGCACTGTGGCCAGCTCTTCGGCTGGGTGGGGGCCTCCTTGCGGGAGGGTGGTTTCTTCCATCCCCAGGTCGGTCAATGGCTGCGAACAACCCAGCCCGGGGGAACCATCTGTCTGCTCCTCCTGGCAGACTGTGGGAAGTGGGCAGAGGCCAGCGGCGCTCTGCCCCGTGGCCAGCTCTTCTGCTGGGTGGAGGATAACTTTCTCTGCTGCTGAGGGTGGGCAGAGGCCAGCGGCGCTCCTCCGCTGGTCCCGTGGGCACGGACACCGTGTCATCCTGCGAGTTGAAGGGGGTAGCTTCTTCTGCTGGGGCCCCAACGGGGACCCATGGGAGCATCTCGGCCTCCCATACTTCCAAGTCCTGTGGACTGTCGGTTCCTTCCGCCGACCCGTCCCAGTACATGGGACTCAGACCCGACTGCGGAACGCTGTCCAACAATCTCCGGTAGGCCTTCTCGAGCTCCCACTCTCGCTCTGCTAGGAACTCCAGTTCCTCGAACTCTGAGTCCCTGCTGTCGTACGGGAGCTCCTGTTCCCGTCGCTCCAGTATCTCCTCCGACCGCTCTTCTGACTCTTCTCCGAACCCAGGGTCTGTGGCCATGCTCTCGTAGAGCAGCCCCGTGCCACCATAGTGGGGCCCTGCGGTGGAGGCGCCGTCAATGGTGCGGGGTATCAGGGGGCCGGCTAGCCACCGGAGCGCGCGGTACGCGGCGTCCAGTGCAATCTCCTGCTGCACCAGGTACTGAAGCTCTGCCTCCCACTCCTCCGGGGCCCAATCTTGCAGGAACGCTGCTCGAGCGTCATACTGCACCTGGTGGATGACAGCGTCGGAGGGAACATGGACATCATGGTAGTCCCTCTCATGGTACAGGGCCTCGTACCAAAGTTCCTGGCGGATCTCGTCTCGCCACTCGTACCCAGTGGGCTCCACTGTGGACCCATGGTACCAGACCAGGCCCTCCTGCAGCCTTCTCGGGAATTCCGCCCTCGAGTCCACGAGGGTGCTGAAACAGTGGCACTGCCACTCGCTGGGGGGTGAGGCGTCCTCGGTTGCAGCTCCAGGCGAGCTGTAAGTCTCCATCCAAGGGTCACTGGAATGTGCGATTTCCCCAATACAGACTCCAGGCGAGCTGTAAGTCCCGAAAGGGGTATCGCTGGGGGGTGTAGAGTCCCTGGATGCAGTTCCAGGCGGGCTGTAAACCTCGCACCAGGGTTCTCCGGGGTAGGGTTCAGGGGTAGAATAGTCAATCTTTTGTGCACATAGTGCTGCCCATCGCAGCTCGAGCTGACGTTCCTTCTCCTCCTCTACTTGGAAGTCCATCATCAGTCGTCTCACCGTGTCCTCGGAGGGGGTGAGCCTGAATCTTTCGCACATGGACCGAGCTCTCTGCCGAAGGTGCTCATTAGGGTCCTGAGCCAGGGTTGGGGTGCTTATCAGTCGCTGGTCCATCCTGGTTGTCACGGAATGGCTCAGCACCCTCAGCCAGGGGCGGTGCAGTGACAGTAATATGGCCATGGACAATTAGGTGCGGTGGCACGCACGGAGTTTTAAAGTACGTTTATTTAGATGTGGTTATGTGTGGTGTAATAAAGTGTCCCCGTCTGCGTTGTGAAATGTATTTCCCTGTGTTTGCCTTGCCCGCCGCCATTTTCCGATTGCCTCGTGGCCGTTATCAGATTCTTCGAATCGTAAAATGGCCGATTCGAACCATCCGGTTCGGATCGTAAAATGGCCGATTCGGACCATCCGGTCCGAATCGGCGACTCCCCGGACTGTAATGGCCAATGGGTCCTGGGAGGGCGGGCAGGGATTCCCATTGTATTGTAATTTGTGTGAAGTTGATAAATGCCTGAGCTGTGAATAAAAAAAAACAGATTTAGCAGTGCATCCAGCCTCGTCTGATGTGTTTATTTCTCCGCCGTACTTCATCGCCTGAGTATTCCCCGCAGTCTCAGGGTACGGTGTCCACTCAGATCCGAACCGAACCGAGCGCTCTGTGCCTGCATCTCGCATCAGGACAGAGGCGCAGCGGATGGTGTTCGGTTCCCAGAGCGATCAGCCCGAGATCCGATCCGAAGGGCGCGGCCGTGTACCACGCTGCGGTATCGGAAGAGAGCGCGGTAAGATCCGAATCCTTCGCCGATCCCGCTAGATCCGAAGCCGCATCCATTAAAGATCCGAAAAGTCCTCCGCAAACCGATCCGAATATTCCCGGAAAAGATCCGATCTCCGTAATCGGCCGGCCGCCCGCAGACGCACTCCACACCCGCAAGGTCAGTGAACCAGCTGCTCGGGACGCTGAGTACCGTATGGCTCAGTGGTCGGGCTGGTTCTAGGCAGGGGTCCCCTCCACCGCCCGCTAACCCTTCCCCAGGGCCACGCCAGGCCGCACGAGACGCCGAGTGCGCGTCACTCGGTAGTCGGGCCAGCGGTAAGCGACGGGGCCACGCAGATAGAGCACACCCGCAGGCGGAACAACATCCCATTCCGTCATACTGGTAAGCTCCTTCACCAGGGTCTTCTTATTTTTGTTGCCGGGAGTTCCTCCCCAATTCTCCAACATGCCCCGCAGGACGTCCCGTCTGTAGGCACTGTACCCCGCCATGGTGAGGGTCTTCTTGGGGGGTGCAGAGAGCTTATCCCACCACTGCCACCAGTGTGGTGGAATGGAGTATCCGCCTGCGGTCCATGCTCTATCTGACCCCCTCGTTGGTGTTGCCAAGCCCGACTACCGAGTGGCACGGCACCCGGCGTCTCGAGCGGCTTGGGTAGAAGACCACGTAGCGGTGGAGATCTGGAGAGTAGATGGGGCACCCACGGTGGAAATCCGCCCGACTACCGAGTGGCACGGCACTCGGCGTCTCGGGCAGCGGATCTACTGACCATTGAAAGGCTGGAGACGGTCTGCGTGGCGAACCGCGGCTCGGTAGAGTCTCCTTGAAGATGCAGGCACGGCGCTGCGTCGAGGTCCCGATTCGGGGTGGTTGCGGTATCCTGAGGTACCAATTCAAGGTGGCGCAACGGCGCGGCGAATCGATGTTCTGCTGCAGAGTTAGAGTGACCCGTTCCTGGGCGGTGGTGATATATAGCTGGCGTGAAATGAAAACACCAGACGGAGCTGCATGTATCAAACACTCAGATGAACTGACCCTTTTAATGAACAACGCCACTATTTATGCTGAAGTATAACAGTCACAATTTGCATACCCATACTAATTAGATTATGTCAGTTATTTACAATCAACATTCTTCACATTCTCTTAGCCTTAAGCGCACACAACATTTGTACATCCATTGTTCCAGCACATCAGATTAAACACACACTATCAGAGATCCCTTAAATTAAACATGTACCTAGATAATGGGTGTCACGGAATGGCCCAGCACCCTCAGCCAGGGGCGATTAATAGTGGCAGTTATACCCATAGACACTTAGGTGCTGTGGCGCCCACGGGGTTTCGAGTATTTTATTTAGATGTTGTTAGAGATTATTGACTTCCTTAATAGGTCAGGGATATATTAATTATGACGCATATTTTTCTTATTGTTGATATACATAGATATATATATATTATTGACAGTGCCTCCAATACCAGCGGTATAAATTGGTATTTAACCCCTAAGACCGGGATTAATAACCAATCAATGAATATACGTCTTAACAAATATATGGCGCGTTATCCCGAGTTCTTTTGATGCTCTCTAGATATTTTTAAACACAATAAAATCAATAAAGATATGAGACTGCGTAACGGTAAAACAATTCAAACCAAAATTTATTTACACGTCAAGTTTCATACAATCGTAGGTTATCAACGGATTTGCAAAATGCAATTTACAAGTGATTATAGATCGTGATTAGTAGCGATACTGTGACACGCAATAATCTAATGGACAGATATTTTAGGTTTATAGACCGCACCACAGATATACATGCCTCAATTCTTAAACACCAAGCTCTATTCTATTCACTTAAACCTTTCCCATTATAAACCAATCCTCCACCTGGCTAAAATAAACACTCAGTTACTGGGCATCACCTGCAGCACAATTTATTATTGTGGGGGCCTATTCACTAAATGCAACTTCCTTCAGGGAGATACATAACACACTCGATAGGGAGACTGTCTCTTCCACAGATCAATCACAGCACTTCATTCGATATACGTTAACCTAACGCTTCTTAATGACTTACAGGGCATGCATTCATTCGGAAGGGCTGCAAGATGGATATGGAAGGAGTTATGCTAGGTTATGAATGGGGCGGACGGCACTTGACATATAATAGCTATTTCACGGTCCCAGCGTATCTCACTATAGGTATAAAATTGATATTTTTAGATGTCCACAAACAGTATTCTTGGAATATAAATAATTTCACTAAATTATGGCTCAAGTATGCAGCCGGGAACAGCTTTCCTCCTTAGTAGTCCTCTGCAGTGGACTGTAAAGGCAGAATTACTATTCTGATTATTAGGCTCAAACAGCAAAATAATTCATTTATATTCCTTTAGTTTGTGATGGACATCTAAAATCAGGACTATGCAATTAGAAAATAGATATCATATTATTCAGGTATACTTTACCATCTGGTTAGTGAAGATAGAGTGGTGGAGGATTAGGGTGTGGTCGGTCTTAAAGGGGCGGCCGATGGTGATTGCCTCTCTTCCCTCCAAGCGTCCCTCAGGTTTCTCTCCAAGCTTTTCTCAGTGTCTGTCCCCTTTTGCTCTGGAGTGTCCCCTCTATATAGTGGTCTTCCGCCCAGTTTTAGATCTAGCCCATCACTATGTGGCCTCATTTGATTGGAGGATATATATTCATCAACTCCAGGCGTCTGTCCAGGTGTTATGTTACCTGGCCAGCAGATGGCGCTCTCAGATCAACCATCGACCTTCTGCAGGAATTAATTTATGGGCTTGGCCAATCTTTTACTGGTTTGGGGTCGTTTTATTCCTATATCCTGGGACTCCATAGATTTTATTAACAAATCAAAATTTATTTCTATTGTGGCATCCTTAGCATACTTTGCCACGGCGTGTGTGCATCTCATCCCCTTTACTTATATCCACAGGGATGTGTATGTGAGGGGACATACATTCATGGTATCGTTTTAACATTCACACGTTACCCGACTTAATCGGTTTCATGCGGGTTAGTACACCAGACATTTGTAATAATCATCTAAATGTGGTAGGGCCTCTGTTTTTATAAGATGCTAAAATTATCAGTTCTAACTAATAAATATTCTCATACCATATAGTACATATTGCCGAATAGCATTACAAGCTGGTTTACCCAAGCCATTTAACCTTCTTTGGTTTTTTTTCCTTTATTGGGCAACCTATTGTTCCATGTTTACGTGGTCTTTCAGAGTTTCGATGTGACGAAATAAACACAATACTGAGATTTCTATCTTAGTTGTCCTTGTGTTCCCTTACTTTTAAACCATTTGATCTAACATCTGTTTGTTTCTTACAACCAGAATCTAATTAAGGACAATGGATGTTTGCTGATAGCTAACGAGTCTCGCTTGTTACAATGTCTTTAGAACGCATATTCTGGTTATATATTAACGACGCAGACAAGTTGTCTGCGTGACGCAATTCCTGGCATCAAATTTAACAGTCCTGCGAAATATCATGCGTTATAGAAATTTCATTTCAGAAAAGGTCTGACAATGTGGATTGGTGTATTGTGAAATGTAATTCCCTTTGTCTGCCTTGCCCGCCGCCATTTTCCTGGTGCCTCGTGGATCCGGTCAGAATGATCGGATCGGAAAATGGCCGATTCGGACCATCCGGTCGAATCGTAAAATGGTCGATTCGGATCATCCGGTCTGAATCAGCAACTCCCCGATTCGTAACTACCAATACGGATCGGGGCCCGGGTGCCTCCTGCCAGCGAGGGCCAATGGGACTTGTGTGGGCGGGCAGGGATTCCCATTGTTCTCATATTTGTGTAAAGTTTATAAGTATATGTGTTGTGCAAAAATAAAGCAGATTTTCCAGTGCATCCAGCCTCGCCTGATGACTGTTATTTTCGGCCGTATTTGCTGAGGATCCCGCGCGGTCTCAGAGTACGGTTCCGAACCGAACTACCTTAAGATCCGAACCGAATACTGCGCCTGTATCTCGAATCGGGGCAGAGGTGCATGGTTTGGGCATCAGCCGTCAGAATAATCGACCGAGGTGAGATCCGATCCGAAGGCGCGGACCGCGTACCGCGCTTCGGTGTATCGAGCGATCAGTGTTAAGATCCGAAGATTCACCCGATCCCGTAAGATCCGAAGATTCATCCGTAAGATCCGAAAAGTCCTCCGTTTAAAGATCCGAATATTCCTCCGCGGGAGATCCGATCCCCGTAACCGCACGGCCGCCCCGCAGACGTCCCCACACCAACAAGGTCAGTGAACCAGCTGCTCGAGACGCTGAGTACCGTGGCGCTCAGTGGTCGGGCTGGTTCTACGCAGGGGTCGCCTCCACCGCCCGCATAACCCTTCCCCAGGGTCACTCCAGGCCGCACGAGTGCTGTGTCACTCGGTAGTCGGGCCAGCGGTAAGCGCCGGGGGCACGCAGATAAGAGCACACCCGCAGGCGGACAACATCCCATTCCGTCATACTGGTGGCAGCGGTGGGATCGCTCTCTGCAACCCCCCCAGCAAGGAGACCTACGCCATGGCGGTGTACAGCCATTACAACAGGGACACCCTGCATGGGATGTTGGAGAACCGGGGAGGGACTCCTGGCAATAAGAACAGGAAAACCCTGATGAAGGAGCTGACCAGGATGGATCAGGACAGGGTGACGTTACCCGTTCCCAACCCTGTCCTCGCAGAGGTAGCGGAAGATGCTTTCCTCAGACAGGTGCGGCAACGGGTTGCCCTACTGGGAGCTGCCCCATCGGAGGCGGGCATAAGCTGGGTGTTCCAGGAGGTCCGGCTGGAAGTGGAGCAAGAGAAGATCCGGCAGCACGAGCTACAGAATTTCAGCGCTCTGTGGGACAGAGACTGAATATTCTACCCCTGAACCCTATCCCGTAGAACCCTGGGTCGAGGTTTACAGTTCGACTGGAGCTTCACCCGGGGAATCTGCACCCCCCAGCGATACCCCTTTTGGGACTTACAGCTCGCCTGGAGCCTGTATTGGGGAAATCGCACATCCCAGCGACCCTTGGATGGAGGCTTACAGCTCGCCTGGAGCTGCATCTGAGGACGTCCCACCCCCCAGCGAGTGGCAGTGCCACTGTTTCAGCACCCTCGAGGAGGCGAGGGCGGAATTCCCGAAAAGGCTACAGGAAGGCCTGGACCGGTACCATGGGTCCACAGTGGAGCCCACCGGGTACGAGTGGCGAGACGAGATCCGCCAGGAACTGTGGTACGAGGCTCTGTACCACGAGAGGAACTACCATGGCGTCTATGTTCCCTCCGACGCCGTCATCCACCGGGTGCAGTATGATGTTCGAGCAGCGTTCCTGCAAGGTCGGGCCCCGGAGGAGTGGGAGGCAGAGCTCCAGGACCTGGTGCAGCAGGAGATTGCACTGGACGCCGCATACCGCGCGCTCCGGTGGCTAGCCGGCCCCCTGATACCCCGCACCAGTGACGGCGCCTCCACCGCAGGGTCCCGCTACGGTGGCACGGGACTGCTCTACGAGAGCATGGCCGCGGATCCAGGGTTCGGTGAAGAGACCGAAGAACGGTCGGAGGAGATATTGGAGCGACGGGAACAGGAGCTCCCGTACGACAGCAGGGACTCGGTGTTCGAGGAACTGGAGTTCCTAGCGGAGCGAGAGTGGGAGCTCGAGATGGCCTACAGGAGATTGTTGGACGGCGTTCCGCAGTCGGGTCTGAGTCCCACGTACTGGGACGGGTCAGCGGAAGAAACCGACAGTCCACAGGTCTGGGAATTATGGAGGCCAAGATGCTCCCATGGGTCCCCGTTGGGGCCCCAGCAGGAGAAGTTAACCCCTTCACCCCGCAAGTTGACACGGTGGCCGTGCTCACGGGTCCAGCGGAGGACTGACAACGGGCAGAGCGCTGCGGGCCTTCTGCCCACTCCCCGCAGCAGAGAAATTATCCTCCAACAGCAGAAGAGCTGGCCACGGGGCAAGTGCCGCTGGCCTCTGCCCACTGCCCACGGTCTGCCAGGAGGAGCAGACCGATGGTTCCCCCGGGCTGGGTTGTGTGCAGCCATTGATTGCCGGGGGGTGAAGAAACCATCCTCCCGCAAGGAGATCCTCACCCAGCGGAAGAGCTGGCCGCGGTGCAGAGCGCCGCTGGCCTCTGCCCACTCCCCACAGCATGCCAGGAGGGGCAGAACGAAGATGAGTCCGCGCTACCGCCCTCGCAGCGGCTTACCCCACCCAAAATCCGGGACTGTGTTCCGGCCCCCTCCTTCCCAGCAGAAGCGTTGGCAACGGGGCCTCTGCCCACCCTTCGGCTGCCTTGAAGAGCAGCCGGGTTTAACCCCCTTGGACCTCTCGGTTGTCGTTTCCGTACCTGCCTCCCCAGCAGAAGAGCTGTCCACGAGGCAGAGCGCCGCTGGCCTCTGCCCATCTTTGCAACTCTTTTGCTCGGAGGCCCCACGCAGTCATGGTCCTTTGCAATGGCTGACCTGGGCACCTGGGGTGCGTTTTCCCCGGGTGAGCGATATCCCCGGAGGGGACACAGGCGGTACTCCTTCCCAGCCACATGACCCTTCTTCCAGACGAGGTAACCCCAAGGATGTGGGGCCCCAACCAAGTTGGCACGGCCGCCAGGCCAAATGGAGAAGCCTGGAGGCTCGGCCTCCCCAGACAGACTATGGGCCTGGGAGCACCGACTTCCCCGGTATGACCCGGTGGGGGCCAGACCAGGTGCGTCGGGCTGTGGAAGGGGGAGGAGTGTCACGGAATGGCCCAGCACCCTCAGCCAGGGGCGATTCATAGTGGCAGTTATACCCATAGACACTTAGGTGCTGTGGCGCCCACGGGGTTTCGAGTATTTTATTTAGATGTGGATTGGTGTATTGTGAAATGTAATTCCCTTTGTCTGCCTTGCCCGCCGCCATTTTCCTGGTGCCTCGTGGATCCGGTCAGAATGATCGGATCGGAAAATGGCCGATTCGGACCATCCGATCGAATCGTAAAATGGTCGATTCGGATCATCCGGTCCGAATCGGCAACTCCCCGATTCGTAACTACCAATACGGATCGGGGCCCGGGTGCCTCCTGCCAGCGAGGGCCAATGGGACTTGTGTGGGCGGCAGGGATTCCCATTTTCTCATATTTGTGTAAAGTTTATAAGTATATGTGTTGTGCAAAAATAAAGCAGATTTTCCAGTGCATCCAGCCTCGCCTGATGACTGTTATTTTCGGCCGTATTTGCTGAGGATCCCGCGCGGTCTCAGAGTACGGTTCCGAACCGAACTACCTTAAGATCCGAACCGAATACTGCGCCTGTATCTCGAATCGGGGCAGAGGTGCATGGTTCGGGCATCAGCCGTCAGAATAATCGACCGAGGTGAGATCCGATCCGAAGGCGCGGACCGCGTACCGCGCTTCGGTGTATCGAGCGATCAGTGTTAAGATCCGAAGACTCACCCGATCCCGTAAGATCCGAAGATTCATCCGTAAGATCCGAAATGTCCTCCGTTTAAAGATCCGAATATTCCTCCGCGGGAGATCCGATCCCCGTAACCGCACGGCCGCCCCGCAGACGTCCTCACACCAACAAGGTCAGTGAACCAGCTGCTCGAGATGCTGAGTACCGTGGCACTCAGTGGTCGGGCTGGTTCTACGCAGGGGTCGCCTCCACCGCCCGCATAACCCTTCCCCAGGGTCACTCCAGGCCGCACGAGATGCCGAGTGCCGTGTCACTCGGTAGTCGGGCCAGCGGTAAGCGCCGGGGGCACGCAGATAAGAGCACACCCGCAGGCGGAAAACATCCCATTCCGTCATAATGGGGAAAATCCCTGACGCATAAATTACACAGCAGCAAAACTTGTTTACTGGCTACAGAAAAACACATTTACCTACAGGAATATAAGTATGTTTTAAAACCAAAGCTATGTCATTTCACTAAACTAAATTAAACTAAAACCAAACGATGTAAAGTATATTTAAAATCACACAGGGTACATCTTAATACAGCACATCAAGTAAAACCACATCTAGCAAGGAAAATAAACTGTTCATACATTGAAACGCACACTGCAAACGTTCAAAGGAAAACAAGGTCCTTTTAAAAATGTCTTGGGTTTGAGTCCTGGGTCTCGCTGCGCCGAGCCCCTATGTCCCTTCCGTGACACCGATCGTTCGATCTGGTCGATGCACGTCCGATGCACCTCTGTTCTGATCCGAGATGCAGACACAGGGTAGTCGGATCGTACCTTGATCGTGGATAACGTACCCTGAAGACCACACGGGATCTCAGCGGTATAGACGTCAGTATAGGACACCAGGCAGAGCTGTATGTACTAGATGAACTGGCTTTATTTTTACACTTCACATATATTTATCAACAATCACACAGAGTCAGAACAATGGGAATCCCTGCCCGCCCCCACAAGTCTCATTGGCCCTCGCTGGAAGGAGGCACCCGGGTCCTGATTCGTATTGGCGGTTACGAATCGGGGTGTTGCCGATTCGCAACCGGATGGTCCGAATCGGCCATTTTACGAATCGACCGGATGGTTCGAATCGGCCATTTTCCGATCCGATTGATTCGACCGGATCCACGAGGCGCTGGGAAAATGCCGGCGAGCAAGGCACACAATGGGATTTACACACATTTCACAATACACATACGGGGACACTTTTATTACACCACACAATGAAACCACATCTAAATAAAATAACATAAGGGATTCTGCTGGTGCAACGGCACCTAAGAGTCTGGAGGGATCGAAACGTCACAAAGGACCGTCCCTAGCTGAGGGTGCTGGGCCATTCCGTGACACCCCCCTTGCACCCCGGTCCCAAAAAAAAAGACACGACACCCCCTTGCACCCCACTCCCAAAAAAGATGCGACAACCTGCTCCCAAAAAAGGCGCGACACCCCCACTTGCACCCCGCTTCCAAAAAAGACACGACACCCTGCTCCCTAAAATGACGCGACACCCCCCTTGCACCCCGCTCCCAAAAAAGATGCAACACCCTGCTCCCAAAAAGACGCGACACCCCCCTTGCACCCCGCTCCCAAAAAGACACGAAACCCCCCTTTGCACCCCGATCCCAAAAAAGATGTGACACCCTGCTCCCAAAAAACACGCGACACCCCCACTTGCACCCCGCTCCCAAAAAAGACGCGACAGCCCCCTTGCACCCCACTCCCAATAAAGATGAGACACCCTGCTCCCAAAAAAGGCGCGACACCTCCACTTGCACTTCGCTTCCAAAAAAGACACGACACCCTGCTCCCTAAAATGACGCGACACCCCCTTGCTCCACGCTCCCAAAAAAGACACGAAACCCCCCTTTGCACCCCGCTCCCAAAAAAGACGCGACACCCTGCTCCCAAAAAAGACGCGACACCCCCCTTGCACCCCGCTCCTAAAAAAGACGCAACACCCTGCTCCAAAAAAGATGCGACACCCCCCTTGCATCCCGCTCCCAAAAAAGACGCAACACCCTGCTCCCAAAAAAGATGCTACACCCAACCTTGCACCCCGCTCCCAAAAAAGTCGCGACACCCCCCTTGCACCCCGCTCCTAAAAAAGATGCGACACCCTGCTCCCAAAAAAGACGCGACACCCCCTTGCACCCCACTCCCAAAAAAGACGCAACACCCTGCTCCAAAAAAGATGCGACACACCCCTTGCACCCCACTCCCAAAAAAGACGCAACACCCTGCTTCCAAAAAAAGACGCGACACCCCCCTTGCACTCCGCTCCCAAAAAAGACGTGACACCCCCCTTGCACCCCGCTCCCAAAAAAGACACGACACCCCCCTTGCACCCCACTCCCAAAAAAGATGCGACACCCTGCTCCCAAAAAAGACACGACACCCCCACTTGCACCCCGCTTCCAAAAAAGACACGACACGTTGCTCCCTAAAATGACATGACACCCCCCTTGCACCCCGCTCCCAAAAAAGACGCAACACCCTGCTCCAAAAAAGATGCGACACCCACCTTGCATCCCGCTCCCAAAAAAGACACAACACCCTACCCCCAAAAAAGACGCGACACCCCCCCTTGCACCCCGCTCCCAAAAAACGCGGACACCCCCCCTTGCACCCCGCTCCCAAAAAAGATGCGACACCCTGCTCCCAAAAAAGATGCGACACCCCCCTTGCACCCCGCTCCCAAAAAAGACGCAACACCCTGCTCCCAAAAAAGACGCGACACCCCCCCTTGCACCCCGTTCCCAAAAAAGACGCGACACCCCCCATTGTACCCCGCTCCCAAAAAAGATGCGACACCCTGCTCCCAAAAAGGATGCGACACCCACCTTTGCACCCCGCTCCCAAAAAAGACACGTCACCCCCCTTGCACCCCGCTCCCAAAAAAGACACAATACCCTGCTCCCAAAAAAGACGCGACACCCCTCCTTGCACCCCGCTCCCAAAAAAGACACAACACCCTGCTCCCAAAAAAGACGCAACACCCTGCTCCCAAAAAAGACACGACACCCCCCCTTGCACCCCTCTCTCCAAAAAAAGATGCGACACCCTGCTCCCAAAAAAGACGTGACACCCCCCCTTCCATCCCGCTCCAAAAAAAAAGCGACACCCCCCTTGCACTCCGCTCCCAAAAAAGACGTGACACCCCCCTTGCACCCCGCTCCCAAAAAAGACGCGACACCCCCTTGCACCCCACTCCCAAAAAAGATGCGACACCCTGCTCCCAAAAAAGACACGACACCCCCACTTGCACCCCGCTTCCAAAAAAGACACGACACGTTGCTCCCTAAAATGACATGACACCCCCCTTGCACCCCGCTCCCAAAAAAGACGCAACACCCTGCTCCAAAAAAGATGCGACACCCCCCTTGCATCCCGCTCCAAAAAAGACACAACACCCCCCCAAAAAAGACGCGACACCCCCCTTGCACCCCGTTCCCAAAAAAGACGCGACACCCCCCATTGTACCCCGCTCCCAAAAAAGATGCGACACCCTGCTCCCAAAAAGGATGCGACACCCACCTTTGCACCCCGCTCCCAAAAAAGACACGTCACCCCCCTTGCACCCCGCTCCCAAAAAAGACACAATACCCTGCTCCCAAAAAAGACGCGACACCCCTCCTTGCACCCCGCTCCCAAAAAAGACACAACACCCTGCTCCCAAAAAAGACGCAACACCCTGCTCCCAAAAAAGACACGACACCCCCCCTTGCACCCCTCTCCCAAAAAAGATGCGACACCCTGCTCCCAAAAAAGACGTGACACCCCCCCTTCCATCCCGCTCCCAAAAAAAAAGCGACACCCCCCTTGCACCCCGCTCCCAAAAAAGATGCGACACCCTGCTCCCAAAAAAGATGCGACACCCCCCTTGCACCCCGCTCCCAAAAAAGACGCAACACCCTGCTCCCAAAAAAGACGCGACACCCCCCCTTGCACCCCGTTCCCAAAAAAGACGCGACACCCCCCATTGTACCCCGCTCCCAAAAAAGATGCGACACCCTGCTCCCAAAAAGGATGCGACACCCACCTTTGCACCCCGCTCCCAAAAAAGACACGTCACCCCCCTTGCACCCCGCTCCCAAAAAAGACACAATACCCTGCTCCCAAAAAAGACGCGACACCCCTCCTTGCACCCCGCTCCCAAAAAGACACACAACACCCTGCTCCCAAAAAAGACGCAACACCCTGCTCCCAAAAAAGACACGACCCCCCCTTGCACCCCGCTCCCAAAAAAGATGCGACACCCTGCTCCCAAAAAAGACGTGACACCCCCCCTTCCATCCCGCTCCCAAAAAAAAAGCAACACCCTGCTCCAAAAAAGATGCGACACCCCCCTTGCACCCCGCTCCCAAAAAAGACACAACACCCTGCTCCCAAATAAGACGCAACACCCTGTTCCAAAAAACGATGCGACACCCTGCTCCCAAAAAAGATGCGACACCCCCCCTTGCACCGTGCTCCCAAAAAAGATGCGACACCCTGCTCCCAAAAAAGACGCGACACCCCCCTTGCACCCCGCTTCCAAAAAAGACGCGACACCCAGTTTCTTGAAAATCAAATTGAAATGAATAGGGAAATTATTGTGCAGGTTTTCTACGAGACAGTTGCCTTAGCAAATTCCTTTTCAACTCCTTACTTGTGCGTTACCATGAAATGAACACAGGGCAATTCAAGTCTTTTCAAGAAAAACTGTTTTCTGCTCAGGAACTCAACAATTAGCAGTTTCTTCAACATCACTTTGAAATGAATAGTGAAACACGTTGTGCAGATTTTCTAAGAAGTAGTTGCTTTAGCAAATTCCTTTCCAACTCCTAACTTGTGCGTTACCATGAAATTAACACAGGGCAATTCAAGTCTTTTCAAGAAAAAAAATTTCTGTTCAGGTACACAACAATTAGCAGTTTCTTGAACATCACTTTGAAATGAATAGGGAAATTATTGTGCAGGTTTTCTAAGAGGCAGTTGAATTAGCTAATTCCATTCCAATTCTAACTTGTGCGTTACCATGAAATGAACACAGGGCAATTCAAGTCGTTTCTAGAAAAACTGTTTTCTGCTCAGGAAATCAAAGTTGCTTGATGTGACGGAACCGTTCTCTTCCGTCTGTCCTGACTCTCCAGACACCCCTTCGTTGCGGTCAGCCCGGCTACTGGGAGCGCTGTCCTCAGCGCCTCGAGCAGCTTGACCGGCCTGCTTCTGTTCCTCTGCCCTGGAGCCGTTAGGAATCTCCAGAAGGCCGCTCTCTGCCTTCTGAGGGTGATAGTGTAGTGTAGCGTCGCTGAATGAAACACCAAACGCGGTTGTATGTTCCAACAGGATCCTCTCTCTCTGAGCTTGAGAGTTCTCTGACTTCTTTTAATGAACAACGCCACCATTTATGCTGAAGTACAACAGTCACAATTTGCATACCCATACTAATTACTAGCATACCCATACTAATTAGATTATGTCAGTTATTTACAATAAACATTCTTCACATTCTCTTAGCCTTCAGCTCACACAACATTTGTATATCCATTGTTCTAGCACATCAGATTAAACACACACTATCAGAGATCCCTTGAATTAAACATGCAGCTAGATAATGGGGAAAACCCTGATGCATAAGTTACACAGCAGCAAAGCTTGTTTACTGTATACACAAAACACATTTACCTACAGGAATATAGTATTTTAAAACCAAAGCTATGTCATTTAACACTAAACTAAATTAACTGAAACCAAACGATGTAAAATATATTTAAAATCACACGATATAAATGAACATAAAGTCTCTTGGGGTTTGAAGCATGGAGCGTTACATCAACTCCATGACATATGTCCCTATGGTGCAACGGCACTGAAGAGTCCACAGTAACCCCAGCGTCATTAAAGCTGTCCCTGGCAGAGGGTCCTGGGGTTTGTGGCCGAGCCTCTTGGGGCATCCCGTGACACTCCTCCCCCTTCCCAAAGTTCGACGCACCCGGTTGGACCCCAACGGGTCATACCGGGGAAGTCGGTGCTCCCAGGTCCAAAGTCTGTCGGAAGGGGGCGAGCCACCAGGCTTCTCCATTTGGCCTTGCGGCCGTGCCTGGCGGGTTGGGGGTACAAGTCGTTGGGGTTACCCCCTCTGGAATAAGGATCCTGTGGCTGGGGAGGGGTACCGCCTGTGCCACCTCCGGGAATATCTCACGCCCGGGAAAAACGGGTGCTAAATGCCCGTGCCCTGAGTGCCCTGGTCAGCCATTGAGGAGAACAGTGGCTGCGTGGGGCCTCCGGGCCAAAGGGTTGTGGAGATGGGCAGAGCGGAAGCAGGCTGTGCCCCGTGGCCAGCGCATCGGCTGGGTGGTTCAAGACCGAGAAGGGGACCCCGGCCAGGAGAATGGCGTCCTCCATCTCCGGTGAGGTCTGTGGCTGTGGGATAAGTAGCCCGAGGGTATCCCCCTTCTGCTCCTTGGGGTGGATGGTGGGAGATGGGCAGAGGCCAGCGGCACTCTGCCCCGTTCCCAGCTCTTCTGCTGGGGGGGTGGGTACAGAAATTACATCCAGGGGGTCAAGTGGGGTCAACGGCTGTGGGGTCAGCAGCTCGGGAAAACCCTGCTGCTCCTCAGGGCAGTCGGAGAGTGGGCAGAGGCCAGCGGCACTCTGCCCCGTTGCCAGCTCTTCTGCTGGGGGGGTGGGTACAGAAATGACATCCAGGGGGTCAAGTGGGGTCAACGGCTGCGGGGTCAGCAGCTCGGGAAAACCCTGCTGCTCCTCAGGGCAGTCTGAGAGTGGGCAGAGGCCAGCGGTCCTCTGCCCTGTTGCCAACTCTTCTGCTGGGGGGGTGGGTACAGAAATGACATCCAGGGGGTCAAGTGGGGTCAACGGCTGCGGGGTCAGCAGCTCGGGAAAACCCTGCTGCTCCTCAGGGCAGTCGGAGAGTGGGCAGAGGCCAGCGGCACTCTGCCCCGTTGCCAGCTCTTCTGCTGGGGGGGTGGGTACAGAAATGACATCCAGGGGGTCAAGTGGGGTCAACGGCTGCGGGGTCAGCAGGTCAGAAAAACCCTGCTGCTCCTCAGGGCATTTGGCAGAAAGTGGGCAGAGGCCAGTGGCACTCTGCCCCGTGGCCAGCTCTTCTGCTGGGGAGGCGGGTACCAGAACAAAGTCCAGGGGGACGGACGAGGTAAGCGGCTGTGGGGGAGGCAGCCCCAGGGTATCCCCCTCCTGCTCCTCGGGACAGCTGGGAATAGGTGGGCAGAGGCCAGCGGCGCTCTGCCCCGTGGCCAGCTCTTTGGCTGGGTGGGGGTCCCCTTGCGGGAGGATAGTGCTTTCCATCCCCAGGGCGATCAATGGCTGCGAGCAACCCAGCCGGGGGAACCATCTGTCTGCTCCTCCTGGCAGACTGTGGGAAGTGGGCAGAGGCTAGCGGTGCTCTGCCCCATTGCCAGCTCTTCTGCTGGACCCGCGGATACGGCCACCGTGTCTTCCTGCGGGTTTGAGGGAATCGCTTCTTCTACTGTGGCCCTGACGAGGACCCATGGGAGCAGCTCGGCCTCCCATACTTCGGGGTCCCCCGGACTGTCGGTTTCTTCAGCCGGACAGTCCCAGGACAGGGAACTCCGACCTAAATGCGGAACGCTGTCCAACAGTCTCCTGTAGGCCTTCTCGAGCTCCCATTCTCGCTCCACCAGGAACTCCAACTCCTCTGGCTCAACGTCCCTGCTCTCGTACGGGATTTCCTCTTCCCGTCGCTCCAGAATCTCCTCGAACCGCTCCTCCGACTCTTCTCAAAACCCAGGGTCGTCGACCATCCTGGCGTAGAGCAGCCCTGTGCCGCCGTAGTGGAGACCTGCGGTGGCAGCGCCGTCGAGAGTGCGAGGTGTCAGGGGACCTGTTAACCACCGGAACGCGCGGTACGCAGCGTCCAGGGCTATCTCTTGCCGCACCAGGCCTTGGAGTTCGGCCTCCCACTCGTCCGGGGGTCAGCCCTTCAGGAATACAGCTCTGGCATTGTACTGCACCTGATAAATGACAGCGCTCGAAGGGACATCAACCCCGTGGCAGTACCGTTCATGGTGTAGCGCCTCATACCAAAGCTCCTGGCGAACCTCGTCCCGCCACTCAGGCCCAGTGGGCTCAACTGCGGACCCGAGGTACCGATCCAGCCCCTCCTGCAGCCTTTTTGGAAATTCAGCCTCCATGTCGGCGAGGGTACCGGCACAGGGGCACCATTCCTCGACGGGGAATGTGGCGTCCTCGGATGCAGCTCCAGACGAGCTGTAAGTCTCCATCCAGGGGTCGCTGGGATGTGCGATTTCCCCAATACAGACTCCAGGCGAGCTGTAAGTCCCGAAAGGGGTATCGCTGGGGGGTGCAGATTCCCGGGGTGAAGCTCCAGTCGAGCTGTTAGCCTCGGCCCAGGGTTCTACGGGGTTGGGGCCGGGGTCAGACAGTTCATTACTCTTCATACTGAGCGCCGCCATCCGCAACTCGTGCTGACGGTCTCTCTCCTCAGCCGCTTGGAGGTCCATCATTAGCCGGCTCACCATGTCCTCGGAGGGGGTGAGACCGAATACCATGATCAACGACCGAGCTCTCTGCTGCAGGTGTTCGTTAGGGTCCTGAGTCAGGGTTGGGGTGCTCACCCTTTGCTGGTCCATCCTGGTCAGCTCCTTCACTAGGGTTTTCTTCTTTTTGTTGTCGGGAGTTCCTCCCCGATTCTCCAACATGCCCCGCAGGACGTCACGCTTGTAAGCGCTGTACCCGGCCTTGGTATGGGTCCTCTTGGGGGGTGCAGAGAGCTTATCCCACCGCTGCCACCAGTGTGATGGAACCGTTCTCTTCCGTCTGTCCTGACTCTCCAGACACCCCTTCGTTGCGGTCAGCCCGGCTACTGGGAGCGCTGTCCTCAGCGCCTCGAGCAGCTTGACCGGCCTGCTTCTGTTCCTCTGCCCTGGAGCCGTTAGGAATCTCCAGAAGGCCGCTCTCTGCCTTCTGAGGGTGATAGTGTAGTGTAGCATCACTGAATGAAACACCAAACGCGGTTGTATGTTCCAACAGGATCCTCTCTCTCTGAGCTTGAGAGTTCTCTGACTTATTTTAATGAACAACGCCACCATTTATGCTGAAGTACAACAGTCACAATTTGCATACCCATACTAATTACTAGCATACCCATACTAATTAGATTATGTCAGTTATTTACAATAAACATTCTTCACATTCTCTTAGCCTTCAGCTCACACAACATTTGTATATCCATTGTTCTAGCACATCAGATTAAACACACACTGGGGTTTGTGGCCGAGCCTCTTGGGGCATCCCGTGACACTTGAAAATCCCATTAAATGAATAGGGAAACACGTTGTGTGGATTTTCTAAGAAGCAGTTGCTTTAGCAAATTCCTTTTCAACTCCTAACTGGTGCGTTACCATGAAATGAACACAGGGAAATTATGTCTTTTCAAGAAAAAATGTTTTCTACTCAGGAAATCAAATATTAGCAGTTTCATGAAAATCCCATTGAAATGATTAAGGAAACACGTTGTGCAGGTTTTCTAAGATGCAGTTGCTTTAGCAAATTCCTTTTCAACTCCTAACTGGTGCGTTACCATGAAATGAACACAGGGCAATTCAAGTCTTTTCAAGAAAAAAAAATTTTTTTGCTCAGAAAGTCAAATATTAGCAGTTTCATGAAAATCCCTTTGATTTGCACGTTGTGCAGATTTTCTAAGAAGTAGTTGCTTTAGCAAATTCCTTTTCAATTCCTAACTTGTGAGTTACCATGAAATATACACAGGGCAATTCAAGTCTTTTGAAGAAAAACTTTTTTCTGCTCAGGAAATAACAGAATTGCATTTTCTTGAAAATCACATTGAAATGAATAAGGAAACGCGTTGTGCAGGTTTTCTAAGAAGCAGTTGCTTAAGCAAATTCCTTTTAACTCCTAACTGGTGCGTTACTATGAAATGAACACAGGGCAATTCAAGTCTTTTCAATAAAAACTGTTTTTTGCTCAGGAAATCAAATATTAGCAGTTTCATGAAAATTCCATTGAAATGAATAGGGAAACACGTTGTGCAGATTTTCTAAGTGGCCGTTGCCTTAGCAGATTTCATTCCAACTCTAACTTGTGTGTTGCAATGAAATGAACACAGGGCAATTCAAGTCTTTTGAAGAAAAACTTTTTTCTGCTCAGGAAATAACAGATTAGCATTTTCTTGAAAATCACATTGAAATGAATAAGGAAACGCGTTGTGCAGGTTTTCTAAGAAGTAGTTGCTTTAGCAAATTCCTTTTCAATTCCTAACTTGTGAGTTACCATGAAATGAACACAGGGCAAAAAACTTTTTCTGCTCAGGAAATAAAAGATTAGCACTTTCTTGAAAATCACATTGAAATGAATAGGGAAACAAGTTTTGCAGGTTTTCTAAGAGGCAGAAAAACCTTGCCTTAGCAAATTCCTTTTCAACTTTAACTGTTGTGTTACCATGAAATGAACAAGGGCAATTCAAGACTTTTCAAATCTAACTTGTGCTCTTCAATGAAGTGAACACAGGGCAATTCAAGACTTTTCAAGAAAAACTGTTTTCTGCTCAGGAAGTCAAAGATTAGCAGTTTCTTGAAAATCCAATTCAAGAAAAACTGTTTTCTACTCATAAAATCAAATATTAGCAGTTTCATGAAAATCCCTTTGAAATGAATAGTGAAACACGTTGTGCAGATTTTCGAAGAAGTAGTTGCTTTAGCATATTCCTTTTCAACTCCTAACTTGTGCATTACCATGAAATGAACACAGGGCAATTCAAGTCTTTTAAAGAAAAACTGATTTCTGCTCAGGAACTCAACATTAGCAGTTTCTTGAACATCACTTTGCAATGAATAGGGAAACATGTGTGCAGGTTTTCTAAGAGGCAGTTGCTTAGCAAATTCCATTCTAACGCTTCTAACTTGTGCGTTACCATGAAATGAACATAGGGCAATTCAAGTCTTTTGAAGAAAAACTGTTTTCTGCTCAGGAAATCAAAGATTAGCAGTGTCATGAAAATCACATTGAAATTAATGTGTGCAGCTTTTCTACGAAGCAGATGCCTTAGCAAATTCCATTCCAACTCTAATTTATGTGTTACAATGACATGAAAAAGGGCAATTCAAGTCTTTTCAAGAAAAACTGTTTTCTGCTCAAGAAATCAATGATTAGCAGTTTCTTGAAAATCCCATTAAAATGAATAGGGAAACATGTTGTGCAGAATTTCTAAGAGGCAGTTGCCATAGCAAATTCCATTCCAACTCTAATTTATGCATTACCATGAAATGAATACATGTCACTTCAAGTATTTTGAAGAAAAACTTTTTTCTGCTTAGGAAATAAAAGATTAGCATTTTCTTGAAAATCACATTGAAATTAATAGGGAAATTATTGTGCAGGTTTTCTATGAGACAGTTGCCTTAGCAAATTCCTTTTCAACTCTAACTTGAAATGAACACAGTTTTCAAGAAAAACTGTTTCCTGCTCATAAATTCAAATATTAGCAGTTTCATGAAAATCCCTTTGAAATGAATAGTGAAACACGTTGTGCAGATTTTCTAAGAAGTAGTTGCTTTAGCAAATTCCTTTTAAACTCCTAACTTGTGCGTTACCATGAAATGAACACAGGGCAATTCAAGTGTTTTCAAGAAAAACTGTTTTCTGCTCAGGAACTCAACAATTAGCAGTTTCTTGAACATCACTTTGAAATGAATAGGGAAATTATTGTGCAGGTTTTCTAAGAGGCAGTTGAATTAGCTAATTCCATTCCAATTCTAACTTGTGCGTTACCATGAAATGAACACAGGGCAATTCAAGTCGTTTCTACAAAAACTGTTTTCTGCTCAGGAAATCAAAGTTTCTTGAAAATCCCATTAAAATGAATACGGAAACACGTTGTGCGGATTTTCTAAGAAGCAGTTTATGACGGAATGGGATGTTGTTCCGCCTGCGGGTGTGCTCTATCTGCGTGCCCAGGCGCTTACCGCTGGCCCGACTACCGAGTGGCACGGCACTCGGCGTCTCGTGCGGCCTGGCGTGACCCTGGGGAAGGGTTAGCGGGCGGTGGAGGGGACCCCTGCCTAGAACCAGCCCGACCACTGAGCCATACGGTACTCAGCGTCTCGAGCAGCTGGTTCACTGACCTTGTGGGTGGTGGGGTACGTCTGCGGGCGGCCGGCCGATTACGGGGATCGGATCTCTTCCGGCAAACTATTCGGATCGGATCACGGAGGACTTTCGGATCTTGGATGGATGTAGCTTCGGAACTTGCGGGATCGGCAGAGTCTTCGGATCTTACCGCAGTCCCTCGCAATACCGAAGCGCGGTACACGGCCGCGCCCTTCGGATCGGATCTCGATCGCTAAAAGTCTGAGAACCGAACACCATACGCTGCGCCTCTGTCCTGATGCGAGATGCAGGCACAGAGCGCTCGGTTCGGTTCGGATTGACTGGGACACCGTACCCTGAGACCGCGGGGGATACTCAGATGATGAAGTACGGCGGAGAAATAAAGACATCAGTCGAGGCTGGATGCACTGGTAAATCTGGGTTTTTTATTCACAGCTCAGGCATTTATCAACTTCACACAAATTACAATACAATGGGAATCCCTGCCCGCCCTCCCAGGACCCATTGGCCATTATAGTTCGGGGAGTCGCCGATTCGGACCGGATGGTCCGAATCGGCCATTTTCCGATTCGAACCGGATGGTTAGAATCGGCCATTTTCCGATTCGAAGAATCTGATAACGGCCACGAGGCAATCGGAAAATGGCGGCGGGCAAGGCAGACAAAGGGAATACATTTCACAACACAAACGGGGACACTTTATTACACCACACATAACCATATCTAAATAAACGTACTTTAAAACTCCATGCGTGCCACCGCACCTAATTGTCCATGGCCATATTACTGTCACTGCACCGCCCCTGGCTGAGAGTGCTGAGCCATTCCGTGACACTCCTCCCCCTCCCCAAGGTCCGACGCACTCGGTTGGACCCCAACGGGTCGTACCGAGGTAGTCGGGGCTCCCCAATCCCCTGGTTCCTGGGCCGACTGCCGCGATAACCCATCTGCGTTACCGTTTTGCGACCCGGGCCGATATTGAATTGTAAAATTGAAGGGTTGGAGAGCCAGGCTCCACCGCAACAGGCGGCCGTTCTCCCCCGCCACCCGGTTGAGCCACACCAAGGGGTTATGGTCGGTCATCACGGTGAAGGACCGACCGTAGACATAGGGTTGGAGCTTCCGTAGGGCCCAGACCAAGGCCAGGCACTCCTTCTCCACCGCAGCATACCCCACCTCTCGTGGCAACAGCTTCCGGCTGATGAACGCCAACGGATGATCCCCCCCGTCGTCCCCCACTTGACTTAGGACAGCTCCCAGTCCGAACATGGACGCGTCTGTGTGAACAACAAAACGTTTATTATAGTTGGGAGCTGCTAGCAGGGGAGCTTGGGTCAGGGCGGCCTTCAGTTGCCGAAAGGCCTGTTCGCACTCCGGGGACCACAGGACTTGGCGGGGCAGGGATTTCTTTGTCAGATCAGTCAGGGGTTTGGCCAGGTCACTGTAATGGGGTACAAATTTTCTGTAGTACCCCGCGGTGCCCAGGAAGGCGAGGACCTGGGTCTTGGTCACAGGGGTGGGCCAATCCAGGATAGCCTCTATCTTAGCGGGCTCTGGCCGTTGTATCCCGCACCCCACCCGGTGGCCCAGATACTGCACTTCGGCCATCCCCACTTTGCATTTCTCCGGCTTCAGGGTCAGGTTGGCGTCCCTAATCCGGCCCAGGACAGTCCCTACATGGTCCAGATGTTCCTCCCAGGTCTGGCTATAGATGGCTATGTCATCCAGGTATGCGCAAGCGAATCCCTGGAGGCCATCGAGGAGGCGATCGATTAACCGCTGGAAGGTAGCAGGGGCGTTCTTCATCCCGAACGGCATGACTCGAAACTGGTACAAGCCGAACGGGGTGATGAAGGCCGACTTCGGGGTCGCCTCCTCGGCAAGGGGAATCTGCCAATACCCCTTGCACAGATCCACCGTGGTCAGAAAATGACCCCCGGAGATCTGGTCTAGCAACTCGTCGACTCGGGGCATCGGATAAGCGTCTGTAATGGTACAATCGTTTATCCGCCGATAGTCGACGCAGAACCTGGTGGTACCGTCTTTCTTGGGCACCAGGACCACGGGCGACGCCCATGGACTGGCCGATGGTTCAATGACCCCCAGCTCCAGCATCTCCCGGATCTCGGCCCGCATGGACTCGCGGACCGCTTCCGGGAGCCGGTATGCAGGCTGCCGAAGGGGTCTCTGACCGGGCGTGTCCACCTGATGGATGGCCTGGTCCGTGTATCCCGGGAGAGCCGAGAAAACCCCCGGGTAGGCGAGAAGCAGCTGCCGCGCCTGCGCCTGTTTCTCGGGTCCTAACTCCTCCCCCAGCTGCACCTGATCCACCCCGGAAGGCTGCTTGGCTACCCCCGGAAGTTCTTCCAACGGAAACGGTTCTGTCTCCTCGGCAGCCGGCGCGCATATGGCGTCCACCGTCTCCGGCCGCTCATGGAAGGCCTTCAGCATATTGACGTGGAACGTCCGCTGGATTCTGGTGTCTGCGCAGCTAACAACCACATAGGTGGTATCCCCCAGCTGGGTTACCACCTTGTAGGGACCTTGCCAGGCCGCCTGCAGCTTGTTCTGCCGCTGTGGTTTCAACAGCAGAACCTTCTGCCCTACGCAGAACGAGCGACTGCAAGCAGCGCGATCGTACCACGCCTTCTGCTGAGCCTGGGCCGTCTCCATGTTCTCCTGCACGAACCCCGCGAGTTCCGCCAAGCGCTCCCGGAGCTTCAAGACGTACTCCAACACAGGAACCCCATCCTCCTCCTGTACCCCTCCCACTGAGCCCTAACCAGATCCAGGGGTCCTCGCACCTGGCGCCCATACAGCAGCTCAAAGGGGGAGTAACCGGTGGATTCCTGAGGAACCTCCTGGTAGGCGAACAGCAGGTGGGGAAGATACTTCTCCCAATCCCTGCTCTCGTGCACAAAGGCCCGAATGAGCTGCTTCAGGGTCCCATTAAACCGCTCGCACAACCCATTGGTCTGAGGGTGATACGGGGCGCTGTGCAGCACCCTCACACCACAGAGACGCCAGAGCTGTTGGGTGAGCTCCGCGGTGAACTGGGTACCCTGATCGGATAGGATTTCTCGGGGAAACCCCACCCTCGTGAACACCCGGAGGAGCGCGTCCGCTACGGTGTCCGCCTGGATGTTGGCCAAGGCCACAGCCTCAGGGTACCGGGTGGCATAATCCACTACGGTAAGGATGTACCTTTTACCGGTGGTACTGGGCCGCGGCAACGGCCCAATGATGTCGACCGCCACCCGGCTAAAGGGCTCCTGAATGATGGGCATGGGGCGCAAGGGTGCTTTCGGGTGATCCCCGGCCTTCCCAGTTTTTTGGCAAACTGGGCAGGTGCGGCAATAGTCGCGGGTGTCTTCGCTAAGGCGAGGCCAGAAAAACGCGTGCGCCAACCTGTGCCGGGTTTTCGTCTGGCCTAAGTGACCTGCCAGGGGGATGTCATGGGCCAAGCGCAGAAGCTCCTGCCTAGGGCCCTGAGGCACCACCAATTGCTTCTGCGGGACCTGCTTCTTCTTGGCCCCCTCCCTCACGGTGTACCGGTAAAGCAGCCCATCCTCCCACTCTACCTTGTCCTTTCTCTGGTCATCCAGGCCCTGACCGGCTCGGTCCCGGTAGCCCTGTAGTGTGGGGTCGGTCTGGGTCTGGTGGCGAAGCGTCTCCGGGGTACTCCACGGGGACGGGAGGTCAGGTGGGAAGGGAAGGGTCGGGTCCCGTCGGGATATGGGAGGTGATGGCGGTCTGGGAGGTCCGGGCGGTCGGGGCGGTTTAGGAGGTCGGGGAGGTTTGGGAGGTCGGGGAGGTTTGGGAGGTTTGGGAGGTCGGGATGGTTTTGGTTGAGATCTCACCTGGGTCCCGTTCGGAGTGCCCCTGTCGTGGCGTTGGCTCTGTTGCCTAGTGGTTACCAGGGTAGCTGCATCTGTGGAGTAAGCGGAAACTAGCCGCCCCAGGTCGTTACCCAGGAGCACCTCGGCCGGCAGTTGCCTCAACAACCCCACCCTCACCTCCCTCTCCCCGTTCCCCCAGTCCAGGTGAACCCGGGCAGTCTCGAGCCGGAGCACCTTTCCCCCCGCCACCCGTACTGCAACAGTGCTTTGCAGACGGTCGCTCGGCGAAATCAAGTGAGGCCGGACCAGGGTGATGGTAGCCCCGGAGTCCCGCAGCCCCTCAGCGGGCCGCCCGTTTATCCACACCGCCTGACGGTGATGACGACGGTTGTCGTCCGCGGCGGCTTGCACGAGGTCGGCCTCATGTAGCTGCTCCCATTCCTCCGGGGCCTCCGGCCACGGAGCTTCGGCGTCGCAGCAATGGACCGTCGGCGATGGCCTGGCGGCCGGTCGGGTCAACTCCGGTCGGTTGGGGCAATACTGCTTGTAGTGCCCCTCCTGGTTGCACCCGTAGCACCGGACATTAGCCATGTTGGTGGGCCGGCTGGTGGGCCGTGCTACCGGCGTCCGGACCGCCGGTGGTGGGGGTGGTGGAGGTGGTGGAGCGGGTAGAGCTGGGCGGACGGGCAGGGATCGCTCCCCCCGACATCTTCCGAGTGTCCGTGTACTCGTCTGCCCAGGTGGCCGCTTGTTGCACTGTCTGGGGCTTCTTGTCGCGCACCCACTCCCGGATAGCGGAGGGTGTGTGCTCGGAAAACTGCTCGAGCAGCAGCAGTTGGGTAATCTCCATTACCGTCTCCGCTTGGCTACCCGAGAGCCAGGTGCGCAAGTCCCGTTGCAACCGATGGGCCCACTCCACGTGAGTGGCGCCATTGGGCCGGCGGGAATTCCGGAACTTCATCCGGCTGGCTTCAGGGGTCACAGCGAATCTGCTCAGCAGCGCCTGCTTGACGTGCGAGTAACTGGTGGCCTCTTCGTCCGGCACCGTGTGATAAGCCTCGGCGGCCCGACCGGTCAGCTTACACGCCAAGATCCTTACCCAGTCGGCACGGTGCACTTCATGCACTCGGCACAGGCGCTCGAAGTCCTGGAGGTAACTCTCTATCTCCTCCTCTGCTTCTCGGAACTCCTTGAACGCCTGAAACGGCACTTTGCGCCCGGTGTAACGGTCCGAAGGGGAACGGCTACTCCGTCGGCTTCGCACTTCAGCCAGCCGTAGCTCGTGCGCTCGCTCTCTCTCACGCTCCTCTTCCTGGCCGAGTTCTCGGACCAGACTCCGCATCTCAGCCTCCGATGGGGCCGGACCCATCATGGAGATCCGCTCTCGCATCTTCCGGCAAAAGTCGCTGTCTTCGGGCTCGGCGGGTACGGTTGCCGGCGCTATATCCGCAGGCAACGCTGCGAACGCCGCCTCTTGGTCCATCCTCCTCAACTCCTCCATCATGGTCTCCCGGCTCTTGGAGCCCGGGGCGCCTCCCCGGTTCTCCAGCATGCCACGCAGGACGTCCCGTTTGTAGGCACTGTACCCAGTCATGATGAGGGTCCCCCTAGGGCCTGCAGAGAGCTTATCCCACCGCTGCCACCAGTATGACGGAATGGGATGTTGTTCCGCCTGCGGGTGTGCTCTAACTGCGTGCCCCGGCGCTTACCGCTGGCCCGACTACCGAGTGGCACGGCACTCGGCGTCTCGTGCGGCCTGGCGTGACCCTGGGGAAGGGTTAGCGGGCGGTGGAGGGGACCCCTGCCTAGAACCAGCCCGACCACTGAGCCATACGGTACTCAGCGTGTCGAGCAGCTGGTTCACTGACCTTGTGGGTGGTGGGGTACGTCTGCGGGCGGCCGGCCGATTACGGGGATCGGATCTCTTCCGGCAAACTATTCGGATCGGATCGCGGAGGACTTTCGGATCTTGGATGGATGTAGCTTCGGAACTTGCGGGATCGGCAGAGTCTTCGGATCTTACCGCAGTCCCTCGCAATACCGAAGCGCGGTACACGGCCGCGCCCTTCGGATCGGATCTCGATCGCTAAAAGTCTGAGAACCGAACACCATACGCTGCGCCTCTGTCCTGATGCGAGATGCAGGCACAGAGCGCTCGGTTCGGTTCGGATCGACTGGGACACCGTACCCTGAGACCGCGGGGGATACTCAGATGATGAAGTACGGCGGAGAAATAAAGACATCAGTCGAGGCTGGATGCACTGGTAAATCTGGGTTTTTATTCACAGCTCAGGCATTTATCAACTTCACACAAATTACAATACAATGGGAATCCCTGCCCGCCCTCCCAGGACCCATTGGCCATTATAGTTCGGGGAGTCGCCGATTCGGACCGGATGGTCCGAATCGGCCATTTTACGATTCGAACCGGATGGTTCGAATCGGCCATTTTCCGATTCGAAGAATCTGATAACGGCCACGAGGCAATCGGAAAATGGCGGCGGGCAAGGCAGACAAAGGGAATACATTTCACAACACAAACGGGGACACTTTATTACACCACACATAACCACATCTAAATAAACGTACTTTAAAACTCCGTGCGTGCCACCGCACCTAATTGTCCATGGCCATATTACTGTCACTGCACCGCCCCTGGCTGAGAGTGCTGAGCCATTCCGTGACACAGTTGCTTTAGCAAATTCCTTTTCAACTCCTAACTGGTGCGTTACCATGAAATGAACACAGGGAAATTATGTCTTTTCAAGAAAAAATGTTTTCTACTCAGGAAATCAAAGATTAGCAGTTTCATGAAAATCCCATTGAAATGATTAAGGAAACACGTTGTGCAGGTTTTCTAAGAAGCAGTTGCTTTAGCAAATTCCTTTTCAACTCCTAACTGGTGCGTTATCATGAAATAAACACACGGCAATTCAAGTCTTTTCAAGAAAAACTGTTTTTTGCTCAGGAAATCAAATATTAGCAGTTTCATGAAAATCCCTTTGATTGCACGTTGTGCAGATTTTCTAAGAAGTAGTTGCTTTAGCAAATTCCTTTTCAATTCCTAACTTGTGAGTTACCATGAAATGAACACAGGGCAAAAAACTTTTTCTGCTCAGGAAATAAAAGATTAGCACTTTCTTGAAAATCACATTGAAATGAATAGGGAAACAAATTTTGCAGGTTTTCTAAGAGGCAGAAAAACCTTGCCTTAGCAAATTCCTTTTCAACTTTAACTGTTGCGTTACCATGAAATGAACAAGGGCAATTCAAGTCTTTTCAAATCTAACTTGTGCCTAACAATGAAGTGAACACAGGGCAATTCAAGTCTTTTCAAGAAAAACTGTTTTCTGCTCAGGAAGTCAAAGATTAGTAGTTTCTTGAAAATCTAATTCAAGAAAAACTGTTTTCTACTCATAAAATCAAATATTAGCAGTTTCATGAAAATCCCTTTGAAATGAATAGTGAAACACGTTGTGCAGATTTTCGAAGAAGTAGTTGCTTTAGCATATTCCTTTTCAACTCCTAACTTGTGCATTACCATGAAATGAACACAGGGCAATTCAAGTCTTTTAAAGAAAAACTGTTTTCTGCTCAGGAACTCAACGATTAGCAGTTTCTTGAACATCAGTTTGAAATGAATAGGGAAACATGTTGTGCAGGTTTTCTAAGAGGCAGTTGCTTAGCAAATTCCATTCTAACGCTAACTTGTGCGTTACCATGAAATGAACATAGGGCAATTCAAGTCTTTTGAAGAAAAACTGTTTTCTGCTCAGGAAATCAAACATTAGCAGTGTCATGAAAATCACATTGAAATGAATGTGTGCAGCTTTTCTACGAAGCAGATGCCTTAGCAAATTCCATTCCAACTCTAATTTATGTGTTACAATGACATGAAAAAGGGCAATTCAAGTCTTTTCAAGAAAAACTGTTTTCTGCTCAAGAAATCAATGATTAGCAGTTTCTTGAAAATCCCATTAAAATGAATAGGGAAACATGTTCTGCAGGTGTTCTAAGAGGCAGTTGCCTTAGCAAATTTAATTCCAAATCTAACTTGTGCCTAACAATGAAGTGAACACAGGGCAATTCAAGTAATTTCAAGAAAAACTGTTTTCTGCTCAGGAAATCAAAGATTATCAGTTTCTTGAAAATAACATTGAAATGAATAGTGAAACATGTTGTGCAGAATTTCTAAGAGGCAGTTGCCATAGCAAATTCCATTCCAATTCTAACTTGTGCGTTACAATAAAAAGAACAAAGGGCAATTTAAGTCGTTTCTAGAAAAACTGTTTTCTGCTCAGGAAATAAAAGATTAGCAGTTTCAGGAAAATCCTATTGAAATGAATAGGGAAACACGTTGTGCAAATTTTCTAAGAAGTGGTTGCTTTAGCAAATTCCTTTTCAATTCCTAACTTGTGAGTTACCATGAAATGAACACAGGGCAATTCAAGTCGTTTCTAGAAAAACTATTTTCTGCTCAGGAAATCAAAGATTAGCAGTGTCATGAAAATCACATTGAAATGAATAGATAAACATGTTGTGCAGCTTTTCTACGAAGCAGAAGCCTTAGCTTAGCAGAAGCGCTGCGGAATATGCTGGCTAATAATAATAATTATCAAATTCCATTCCAACTCTAACTTATGTTTTACAATGACATGAAAACAGGGCAATTCAAAATTTTCAGGGCAACTCTAATTTATGCGTTACCATGAAATGAACACAGGGCAATTCAAGTATTTTCATGAAAAACTTTTTACTGCTCAGGAAATCAATGATTAGCATTTTCTTGAAAATCACATTGAAATGAATAGGGAAATTATTGTGCAGGTTTTCTAAGAGGCAGTTGAATTAGCAAATTCCATTCCAATTCTAACTTGTGCGTTACCATGAAATGAACACTGGGCAATTCAAGTTGTTTCTAGAAAAACTGTTTTCTGCTCCGGAAATCAAAGATTAGCAGTGTCATGAAAATCACATTGAAATGAATAGATAAACATGTTGTGCAGCTTTTCTACGAAGCAGATGCCTTAGCAAATTCCATTCCAACTCTAACGTATGTGTTACAATGATATGAAAACAGGGCAATTCAAGTCTTTTCAAGAAAAACTGTTTTCTGCTCAGGAAATCAATGATTAGCATTTTCTTGAAAATCACATTGAAATGAATAGGGAAATTATGGCGCAGGTTTTCTACGAGACAGTGGCCTTAGCAAAATCCTTTTCAACTCTAACTTGAAATGAACACAGGGCAATTCAAGTCTCTTCAAGAAAAACTGTTTTCTGCTCAGGAAATCAAAGATTAGCACTTTCTTGAAAATCCATTTGAAATTAATAGAAAACAAGTTTTGCAGGTTTTCGAAGAGGCAGTTGAATTAGCAAATTCCATTCCAATACTAATTTGTGCGTTACCATGAAATGAACAAAGGGCAATTTAAGTCGTTTCTAGAAAAACTGTTTTCTGCTCAGGAAATCAAAGATTAGCAGTTTCATGAAAATCCCATTGAAATGAATAGAGAAACACGTTGTGCAGATTTTCTAAGAAGCAGTTGCTTTAGCAAATTCCTTTTCAACTCCTAACTGGTGCGTTACCATGAAATGAACACAAGGAAAACTTTTCTCTGCTCAGGAAATAAAAGATTAGCATTTTCTTGAAAATCACATTGAAATGAATAGCGAAATTATTGTGCAGGTTTTCTAAGAGGGAGTTGAATTAGCAAATTCCATTCCAATTCTAACTTGTGCGTTACCATCAAATGAACACATTTCGTTTCTAGAAAAACAGTTTTCTGCTCAGGAAATCAAAGATTAGCAGTGTCATGAAAATCACATTGAAATGAAGAGATTAACATGATGTGCAGCTTTTCTACGAAGCAGATGCCTTAGCAAATTCCATTCCAACTCTAACTTATGTGTTACAATGACATGAAAACAGGGTAATTCAAGTCTTTTCAAGAAAAACGGTTTTATGCTCAGGAAATCAATTATTAGCATTTTCTTGAAAATCACATTGAAATGAACAGGGAAATTATTGTGCAGGTTTTCTAAGAAACGGTTGCTTTAGCAAATTCCTTTTCAACTCCTAACTGATGCGTTACCATGAAATGAACACAGGGCAATTCAAGACTTTTGAAGAAAAACTTATTTCTGCTCAGGAAATAAAAGATTAGCATTTTCTTGAAAATCACTTTGAAATGAATAGGGAAATTATTGTGCAGGTTTTCTACAAGACAGTTGCCTTAGCAAATTCCTTTTCAACTCCTAACTTGAAATGAGCACAGGGCAATTCAAGTCTCTTCAAGAAAAACTGTTTTCTGCTCAGGAACTCAAAGATCAGCAGTTTCTTGAAAATCCAATTGAAATGAATAGGGAAACATGTTGTGCATGTTTTCTATGATGCAGTTCCATTAGCAAATTTCATTCCAACTCTAACTTGTGCGTTACCATGAAATGAACACAGGGCAATTCAAGTCTTTTGAAGAAAAACTTTTTTCTGCTCAGGAAATCAATGATTAGCAGTGTCATGAAAATCACATTGAAACAAGTTTTGCAGGTTTTCTAAGAGGCAGTTGAATTAGCAAATTCCATTCCAATTCTAACTTGTGCGTTACCATGAAATGAACACAGGGCAATTTAAAGCGTTTCTAGAAAAACTGTTCTTTGCTCAGGAAATCAAAGATTAGCAGTTTCTTGAAAATCACATTGAAATGAATAGGTAAACACGTTGTGCAGTTTCTCTAAAAAAGCAGTTGCCTTAGCAAATTCCATTCCAACTCTAACTTATGTGTTGCAATGAAATAAAAACAGGGCAATTCAAGTCTTTTCAATAAAAACGGTTTTCTGCTCAGGAAATCTATTATTAGCATTTTCTGGAAAATCACATTGAGGTGAATAGGGAAATTATTGTGCAGGTTTTCTAAGAAGCGGTTGCTTTAGAAAATTCCTTTACAACTCCTAACTGGTGCGTTACCATGAAATGAACACAGGGCAAATCAAGTATTTTCAAGAAAAACTGATTACTGCTCAGGAAATCAATGATTAGCAGTTTCTTGAAAATCACATTGAAATGAATAGGGAAACATGTTGTGCATGTTTTCTATGAGGCAGTTCCATTAGCAATTACCATTCCAACTCTAACTTGTGCGTTACCATGAAATGAACACAGGGCAATTCAAGTCTTTTGAAGAAAAACTTTTTTCTGCTCAGGAAATAAAAGATTAGCATTTTCTTGAAAATCACATTGAAATGAATAGGGAAACATATCGTGCAGGTTTTCTAAGAGGCAGTTGCTTAGCAAATTTTATTCTAACTCTAACTTGTACGTTACCATGAAATGAACACAGAGAAAATCAAGTATTTTCAAGAAAAACTGATTACTGCTCAGGAAATCAATAATTAGCAGTTTCTTGAAAACCACATTGAAATGAATAGGGAAACATGTTGTGCATGTTTTCTATGAGGCAGTTCCATTAACAAATTCCATTCTAACTCTAACTTATGTGTTACAATGACATGAAAACAGGGCAATTCAAGTCTTTTGAAGAAAAACTGTTTTCTGCTCAGGAACTCAAAGATTAGCAGTTACTTGAAAATCCGATTGAAATGAATAGATAAACATGTTGTGCACCTTTTCTATGCAGCAGATGCCTTAGCAAATTCCATTCCAACTCTAACTTATGTGTTACAATGACATGAAAACAGGGCAATTCAAGTCTTTTCAAGAAAAACTGTTTTCTGCTCAGGAACTCAAAGATTAGCAGTTTCTTGAAAATCCGATTGAAATGAATAGGGAAACATGTTGTGCAGATTTTCTAAGAAGCAGTTGCTTTAGCAAATCCCTTTTCAACTCCTAACTTGTGCGTTACAATGAAATGAACACAGGGCAATTCAAGACTTTTGAAGAAAAACTTTTTTCTGCTCAGGAAATAAAAGATTAGCATTTTCTTGAAAATCACATTGAAATGAATAGGAAACATATTGTGCAGGTTTTCTAAGAGGCAGTTGCTTAGCAAATTTTATTCTAACTCTAACTTGTACGTTACCATGAAATGAACACAGAGAAAATCAAGTATTTTCAAGAAAAACTGATTACTGCTCAGGAAATCAATAATTAGCAGTTTCTTGAAAACCACATTGAAATGAATAGGGAAACATGTTGTGCATGTTTTCTATGAGGCAGTTCCATTAGCAATTACCATTCCAACTCTAACTTGTGCGTTACCATGAAATGAACACAGGGCAATTCAAGTCTTTTGAAGAAAAACTTTTTTCTGCTCAGGAAATAAAAGATTAGCATTTTCTTGAAAATCACATTGAAATGAATAGGGAAACATATTGTGCAGGTTTTCTAAGAGGCAGTTGCTTAGCAAATTTTATTCTAACTCTAACTTGTACGTTACCATGAAATGAACACAGAGAAAATCAAGTATTTTCAAGAAAAACTGATTACTGCTCAGGAAATCAATAATTAGCAGTTTCTTGAAAACCACATTGAAATGAATAGGGAAACATGTTGTGCATGTTTTCTATGAGGCAGTTCCATTAGCAAATTCCATTCTAACTCTAACTTATGTGTTACAATGACATGAAAACAGGGCAATTAAAGTCTTTTGAAGAAAAACTGTTTTCTGCTCAGGAACTCAAAGATTAGCAGTTTCTTGAAAATCCGATTGAAATGAATAGATAAACATGTTGTGCACCTTTTCTATGCAGCAGATGCCTTAGCAAATTCCATTCCAACTCTAACTTATGTGTTACAATGACATGAAAACAGGGCAATTCAAGTCTTTTCAAGAAAAACTGTTTTCTGCTCAGGAACTCAAAGATTAGCAGTTTCTTGAAAATCCGATTGAAATGAATAGGGAAACATGTTGTCCAGATTTTCTAAGAAGCAGTTGCTTTAGCAAATCCCTTTTCAACTCCTAACTTGTGCGTTACAATGAAATGAACACAGGGCAATTCAAGACTTTTGAAGAAAAACTTTTTTCTGCTCAGGAAATAAAAGATTAGCATTTTCTTGAAAATCACATTGAAATGAATAGGGAAACATATTGTGCAGGTTTTCTAAGAGGCAGTTGCTTAGCAAATTTTATTCTAACTCTAACTTGTACGTTACCATGAAATGAACACAGAGAAAATCAAGTATTTTCAAGAAAAACTGATTACTGCTCAGGAAATCAATAATTAGCAGTTTCTTGAAAACCACATTGAAATGAATAGGGAAACATGTTGTGCATGTTTTCTATGAGGCAGTTCCATTAGCAAATTCAATTCTAACTCTAACTTATGTGTTACAATGACATGAAAACAGGGCAATTCAAGTCTTTTGAAGAAAAACTGTTTTCTGCTCAGGAACTCAAAGTTTAGCAGTTTCTTGAAAATCCGATTGAAATGAATAGGGAAACATGTTGTACAGATTTTCTAAGAAGCAGTTGCTTTAGCAAATCCCTTTTCAACTCCTAACTTGTGCGTTACAATGAAATGAACACAGGGCAATTCAAGACTTTTGAAGAAAAACTGTTTTCTGCTCAGGAAATAAAAGATTAGCATTTTCTTGAAAATCACTTTGAAATGAATAGGGAAATTATTGTGAACCCCCCTTGCACCCCACTCCCAAAAAAGATGCAACACCCTGCTCCCAAAAAAAAAAGCGACACGCCCTTGCACTTCGCTCCCAAAAAAGACGCAACACCCTGCTCCCAAAAAAGACGTGACACCCCACCTTGCATCCCTGATCCCAAAAAAGACGCGACCCCCCCTTGCACCCCGCTCCAAAAAAGGACGCAACACCCTGCTCCCAAAACAGACGCGACACCCCCCCTTGCATCCCGCTCCCAAAAAAGACGCGACACCCCCCCATTGCACCCCGCTCCCAAAAAAGACGCGACACCCTGCTCCCAAAAAAGACGTGACACCCCCCCTTGCACCCCGCTTCCAAAAAAGACGCAACACCCTGCTCCCAAAAAAGACGCGACACCCCCCACGCGACACCCCCTTGCACCCCGCTCCCAAAAAAGACGCGAAACCCTGCTCCCAAAAGTCACGACACTCCCCTTGCACCCCGTACCCAAAAAAGATGCGACACCCTGCTCCCAAAAAAGACGCGACACCCCCCCTTGCACCCCGCTCCCAAAAAAGACGCGACACCCCCCCTTGAACCCCGCTCCCAAAAAAGACGCAACACCCTGCTCCCAAAAAAGACGCGACACCCCCCTTGCACCCTGCTCCCAAAAAGACGCGACACCCCCTTGCACCCCGTTCCCAAAAAAGACGCGACACCCTGCACCCAAAGATGACACGATAACCCCCCTTGTACCCGCTCCCAAAAAATCCCAAAAAAGACGCAATATCCTGCTCCCAAAAAAAATGTGAAACCCCCCTTGCACCCAGCTTCCAAAAAAGACGTGACACCCCCCCTTGCACCCCGCTCCCAAAAAAGACGCAACATCCTGCTCTCGAAATAGACGCAACACCCTGCTCCCAAAAAAGATGCGACACTCTGCTCCCAGAAAAGACGCGACACCCCCTTGCACCCCGCTTCCAAAATAGATGCGACACCCTGCTCCCAAAAACAGACGCGACACCCCCTTGCACCCCGCTCCAAAAAATTACGCAACACCCCCTCCTTTCACCCCGCTCCCAAAATAGACGCAACACCCTGCTCCCAAAAAAGACGCGACACCCCCCCTTGCACCCCGCTCCCAAAAAAGACGAAACACCCTTATGACGGAATGGGATGTTGTTCCGCCTGCGGGTGTGCTCTATCTGCGTGACCCCGTCGCTTACCGCTGGCCCGACTACCGAGTGACGCGCACTCGGCATCTCGTGCGGCCTGGCGTGACCCCGGGAAGGGGTTAGCGGGCGGTGGAGGGGACCCCTGCCTAGAACCAGCCCGACCACTGAGCCATACGGCACTCAGCGTCCCGAGCAGCTGGTTCACTGACCTTGTGGGTGTGGGACGTCTGTGGAGATCGGATCTGCCAGCCGCGGAGGAATCTTCAGATCTTATGTGGGAAACGTTTCGGATCTTATGCGGGAAACGTTTCCGATCCAGGTGCGGATGAATCTTCGGATCTCAAGTGGAGGACTTTTCGGATCGGGGATGGATGAAGCTTCGGATCTTGCGGGATCTGCAAAGGATTCGGATCTTACCGCAATCCCTCGCAATACCGAAGCGCGGTACACGGTCGCGCCCTTCGGATCGGATCTCCGTCAAATATTCTGGGAACCGAACCTCATACGCTGCGCCTCTGCCCTGATGCTCGATGCAGGTACAGAGCGCTCGGTTCGGTTCGGATCGTCTGGGACACCGTACCCTGAGACCGCGAGGGATTCTCAGAAGATGAAGCACGGCGGAGAAATAACCACATCAGACGAGGCTGGATGCACTACTAAATCTGGCTTTATTATTTACAGCTCAAGCATTTATTAACTTTACACAAATTACAATACAATGGGAATCCCTGCCCGCCCTCCCAGGACCCATTGGCCATTACCGATCGGGGAGTCGCCGATTCGGACCGGATGGTCCGAATCGGCCATTTTACGATTCGAACCGGATGGTTCGAATCGGCCATTTTCCAAATCGAAGAATCTGAACTGCGCCACAAGGTGATCGGAAAATGGCGGCGGGCAAGGCAGACAAAGGGACAATACATTTTGCAATAAACCAACGGGGACACTTCATTACACCACACATAATCACATCTAAATAAAAAGTACTTTAAAACTCCGCGCGTGCCACCGCACCTAACTGTTCATGGCCAATCAATGTCTGTGCGCACCGCCCCTGGCTGAGGGTGCTGGGCCATTCCGTGACACTCCTCCCCCTCCCCCAGTTCGACGCACCTGGTCTGACCCCACCGGGTCATACCGGGGAAGTCGGTGCTCCCAGGCCCGTAGTCTGTCTGAGGAGGCCGGGTCACCAGGCTTCTCCATTTGGCCCCATGGCCGTGCCAACCGGGTCGGGGCCCCACGTCCTTAGGGCTACCCCGGCTGGGCGAAAGGACATACGTCGGGGCCGGAGTACCTCCTGTGTCCCCTCCAGGGTTATCGCTCACCCGGGGAAACCGGGTGCGGAATGCACGCGCCCCGGGTGCCCAGGTCAGCCGTGGGAAAGAACCGTGGCTGCGGGAGGCCCCCGAGCCCAAGGGTTGCCAAAATGGGCAGAGGGCAGCGGTGCTCTGCCCCGTTGCCAGCTCTTCTGCTGGAGGGCCCGGTACGGACACGGCAACCGAGGGAACAAATAGGGCCAAACCTGGCTGCTCCTCCTGGCAGCCAAAGAGGGGGATAAATGGCTGCAACGGCAGTCGCACGGGGTCATCCTCGCTCTGCCCCTCGGGGCAAGTTGGGAGGAACGGGCAGAGGCCAGCGGCGCTCTGCCCTGTTGTCAGCTCTTCCGCTGAGTGGGGATCTCCTTGCGGGAGGATGGTTTCTTCCCCCCCTGGGGCCGTCACTGGCTGCGCACAACCCAGCCCGGGGGAACCATCTGTCTGCTCCACCTGGCAGGCCGTGGGCAGTGGGCAGAGGCCAGCGGCGCTCTGCCCCGTGGCCAGCTCTTCCGCTGGTTGGAGATCCCCTTGGGGCAGGATGGTCTCTTCACCCCCCGGGGCAATCAATGGCTGCGCACAACCCATCCCGGGGAAACCACCTGTCTGCTCCTCCTGGCAGACTGTAAGCAGTGGGCAGAGGCCAGCGGCACTCTGCCCCGTAGCCAGCTCTTCCGCTGGTTGGAGATCCCCTTGGGGAAGGATGGTCTCTTTGTGACGGAATGGAGTATCCGCCTGCGGTCCTGCTCTATCTGACCCCCTCTTTGGTGTTGCCAAGCCCGACTACCGAGTGGCACGGCACCCGGCGTCTCGAGCGGCTTGGGTAGAAGACCACATGGCGGTGGAGATCTGGAGAGTAGATGGGGCACCCACGGTGGAAATCCGCCCGACTACCGAGTGGCACGGCACTCGGCGTCTCGGGCAGCGGATCTACTGACCATTGAAAGGCTGTAGACGGTCTGCGTGGTGAACCGCGGTTCGGTAGAGTCTCCTTGAAGATGCAGGCACGGCGCTGCGTCGAGGTCCCGATTCGGGGTGGTTGCGGTATCCCGAGGTACCAATTCAAGGTGGCGCAATGGCGCGGCGAAGCGATGTTCTGCTGCGGAGTTGGAGTGACCCGTTCCTGGGTAGTGGTGAGATATAGCCGACGTGAAATGACACCACCAGGCAGAGCTGTATGTTTCAAACACTCAGATGATCTGACCCTTTTAATGAACAACGCCACTATTTATGCTGAAGTATACAGTCACAATTTGCATACCCATACTAATTAGGAGCCTATCCATACAATGAGGTATGGCAGTTATTTACAATCAACATTCTTCACATTCTCTTAGCCTTCAGTCCACATAACGTTTGTACATCTATTGTTCCAGCACATCAGATTAAACACACTCTATCAGAGATCCCTTAAATTAAACATGTACTTAGATAATGGGGAAAATCCCTGACGCATAATTTACACAACAGCAAAGCTTGTTTACTGTTTTATACAAAACCACATTTACCTACAGGAATATAGTATTTTAAAACCAAAGCTATGTCATTTTTCACTAAACTAAATTAAACTAAAACCAAACGATGTAAAACATATTTAAAACCACACAATATAAATGAACATAAGGTCTTCCCCAAAGCAACGGTCTATGTCTTTTGGGGTTTTCGCCATGGAAATAAAAGTTTGGGTTTGACGACGTGGGGAGCGCTACGTCAGTTCCATGACATATCTCCCCTCCCCAAAGGAGTCCGACGGCCACAGTTGGACCCCAACGGGTCGACGCGGGGTCGTTGGAGCAATAGTCCATACCTGGGTCCATAGTCTGTTGGGAGGAGGCGAGCCACCAGGCTTCTCCATTTGTCCTTGCGGCAGTGCCTGGCGTGTTGGGGGTACAAATCTTTGGGGGTACCCCCTCCGGAATAAGGGTCCTGTGGTCGGGGAGGGGTACCGCCTGTACCACCTCCAGAGGTATCGCGCACCCGGGAAAAACGGGTGCTAAATGCACGCGCCCTGAGTGCCCTGGTCAGCCGTTGGAAAAAACAGTGGCTGCATGGGGCCTCCGGCCAAAAGGGGTGTGGAGATGGGCAGAGTTGAAACAGGCTCTGCCCCATTGCCAGCGCGTCGGCTGGGAGGTTCAAGGCCGAGGAAGGGTCCCCGGGCAGGAGAATGGCGTCCTCCATCTCCGGTGGGGTCAGTGGCTGCGGGATAAGCAGCCCGGGTGTATCCTCTTTCTGCTCCTCGGGACAGACGAGAGAGGGTGGGCAGAGGCCAGCGGCACTCTGCCCCGTTGCCAGCTCTTCTGCTGGGTAAGCGGGTGTGGGAACAAAGTCCAGGGGGTCGGATGGGGTCAACGGCTGCGGATAAGCAGCCCGGGTAAATCCTCCTTTGGCTCCTCAGGGCAGACGATGGAGGGTGGGCAGAGGCCAGCGGCACTCTGCCGCATTGCCAGATCTTCTGCTGGGGAGGTGGGTACAGGAACAAAGTCCAGGGGGTTGGATGGGGTAAGCGGCTGCGGATAAGCAGCTCGAGGGTATCCCCCTTCTGCTCCTCAGGGCAGATGGTGGAGGATGGGCAGAGGCCAGCGGCACTCTGTCCGGTTGCCAGCTCTTCTGCTGGGGAAGCGGGTGCAGGAATGACGTCCAGGCGGTTGGATGGGGTCAACGGCTGCGGGATAAGCAGCTCGGGTAAATCCTCCTTCGGCTCCTCAGGGCAGACGATGGAGGGTGGGCAGAGGCCAGCGGCACTCTGCCGCATTGCCAGCTCTTCTGCTGGGGAGGTGGGTACAGGAACAAAGTCCAGGGGGTCAGATGGGGTCAACGGCTGCGGGATAAGCAGCTCAGGTAAATCCTCCTTCTGCTCCTCGGGGCAGACGAGGGAGGGTGGGCAGAGGCCAGCGGCACTCTGCCCCGTTGCCAGCTCTTCTGCTGGGGAGGTGGGTACAGGAACAAAGTCCAGGGGGTTGGATGGGGTAAGCAGCTGCGTGATAAGCAGCTCGGGGAAATCCTCCTTCTGCTCCTCGGGGCAGATGAGGGAGGGTGGGCAGAGGCCAGCGGCACTCTGCCCCGTTGCCAGCTCTTCTGCTGGGTAAACGGACACTGCCACAGTGTCTTCTTGCGGGGGTGGGAGGATAACTTCCTCACTGGGCCACTCGGACCCTTTACGCGGCCCATTCTGGTCGCTTGGCACCTGCCGTGCTTCTTCTGAGCTGGCCGGCTCATCTACTGTGGTCCCGACGGGGACCCATGGGAGCATCTCGGGCTCCAATACTTCAGTGTCACTTGGGCTGTCTGCTTCTTCCGCTAGACAGTCCCAGGTAATGGGGCTCAGGCCTAGCTGTGGAGCGTCGTCGAACAGCCTTTTGTAGGCCTTTTCGAGCTCCCATTCCTGCTCAACCAGAAACTCCAGTTCCTCTGCCTCACGGTCATCGTCAAGGTCTTCCAGTTCCTCATACCGGAGGTCAAGGAGTTGTTCCCGCCGCCACTCTGTGTCGTCCCCAAAACCGGGGTCTTTGCCCATCCTTGTATACAGCAGCCCTGTGCCGCCGTAGTCGAAGCCTTTTGTTGGGCCGCTGTCTGCTGTGCTGGGCATTAGTTGGGACGTAAACCACTGGAGGGCTCTGTAGCTGGTGTCCAGTATAATTTCGCTCTGGACCAGTTCACCTAGCTCCGTCAGCCATTCCTCCCGGGGCTGTGCTCCCAAAAAGGGCACCCGTAAGTACCACTGGTGCTCGAACCTCTCCGTATAAGTGGGAAGGGCTTCTTCAGGGCAGTCCTCCTCCTGTTGAATGGCTTCGTTCCACATCTCCTGGCGGACAAAATCTTTCCACCAGTGCTCGTCCTGCCAGGTACCAGGTGCATCCGCCTGGGCCTGGGCCATCGCCCTCCTTACTCTTCGCTGGAACCGGTCTCTTATGGACGGGGGTCCTGTGTCCTCAATTACAACTCCAGGCGCGCTGTAAATCACAAAAGAGGTATCGCTGGGGGGGTGGCGTCCTCGGATGCAGCTCCAGGCGAGCTGTAAGCCTCCATCCAAGGGTCGCTGGGATGTGCGGTGTCCTCAATTACAACCCCAGGCGCGCTGTAAATCACAAAAGAGGTATCGCTGAGGGGTGTAGATTCCTTGGATGAAGCTCCAGGCGTGCTGTAAACCTCGAACCAGGGTTCTACGGGGTTGGGGACGCTTATCAGTTGCTGGTCCATCCTGTGAAGCTCCTTCACCAGGGTTTTCTTATTTTTGTTGCCGGGATTTCCTCCCCGAGTCTCCAACATGCCACGTAGGGTGTCCCTGGTGTAGTGACTGTACACCACCATGGCGAGGGTCTTCTTGGGGGGTGCAGAGAGCTATCCCACCGCTGCCACCAATGTGACGGAATGGAGTATCCGCCTGCGGTCCTGCTCTATCTGACCCCCTCTTTGGTGTTGCCAAGCCCGACTACCGAGTGGCACGGCACCCGGCGTCTCGAGCGGCTTGGGTAGAAGACCACATGGCGGTGGAGATCTGGAGAGTAGATGGGGCACCCACGGTGGAAATCCGCCCGACTACCGAGTGGCACGGCACTCGGCGTCTCGGGCAGCGGATCTACTGACCATTGAAAGGCTGTAGACGGTCTGCGTGGTGAACCGCGGTTCGGTAGAGTCTCCTTGAAGATGCAGGCACGGCGCTGCGTCGAGGTCCCGATTCGGGGTGGTTGCGGTATCCCGAGGTACCAATTCAAGGTGGCGCAATGGCGCGGCGAAGCGATGTTCTGCTGCGGAGTTGGAGTGACCCGTTCCTGGGTAGTGGTGAGATATAGCCGACGTGAAATGACACCACAGCAGAGCTGTATGTTTCAAACCTCAGATGATCTGACCCTTTTAATGAACAACGCCACTATTTATGCTGAAGTATACAGTCACAATTTGCATACCCATACTAATTAGGAGCCTATCCATACAATGAGGTATGGCAGTTATTTACAATCAACATTCTTCACATTCTCTTAGCCTTCAGTCCACATAACGTTTGTACATCTATTGTTCCAGCACATCAGATTAAACACACTCTATCAGAGATCCCTTAAATTAAACATGTACTTAGATAATGGGGAAAATCCCTGACGCATAATTTACACAACAGCAAAGCTTGTTTACTGTTTTATACAAAACCACATTTACCTACAGGAATATAGTATTTTAAAACCAAAGCTATGTCATTTTTCACTAAACTAAATTAAACTAAAACCAAACGATGTAAAACATATTTAAAACCACACAATATAAATGAACATAAGGTCTTCCCCAAAGCAACGGTCTATGTCTTTTGGGGTTTTCGCCATGGAAATAAAAGTCTTGGGGTTTGACGTGGGGAGCGCTACGTCAGTTCCATGACACTCTTCACCCCCCGGGGCAATCAATGGTTGCGCACAACCCATCCCGGGGAAACCATCTGTCTGCTCCTCCTGGCAGACTGTAAGCAGTGGGCAGAGGCCAGCGGCACTCTGCCCCGTAGCCAGCTCTTCCGCTGGTCGGAGATCCCCTTGGGGAAGGATGGTCTCTTCACCCCCCGGGGCAATCAATGGTTGCGCACAACCCATCCCGGGGAAACCATCTGTCTGCTCCTCCTGGCAGACTGTAAGCAGTGGGCAGAGGCCAGCGGCACTCTGCCCCGTAGCCAGCTCTTCCGCTGGTTGGAGATCCCCTTGGGAAACGATGGTCTCTTCATCCCCCGGGGCAATCAATGGTTGCGCACAACCCATCCCGGGGAAACCATCTGTCTGCTCCTTCTGGCGGACTGTAAGCAGTGGGCAGAGGCCAGCGGCGCTCTGCCCCATTGCCAGCCCCTCTGCTGGACCCGTGGCCTCGGCCACCCTGTCCACTTGCGGAGTGTCGGGGACAACTTCTTCTACTGGGACCTCCACGGGCACCCATGGGTCCGCCTCGGCCTCCCATAGGTCCCAAACCTGGGGACTGTCGACTTCTTCCGCCGACCCGTCCCAGCACGGGGAGCTCAGGCTCGACTGTGGAGCGCCGTCCAACAATCTTCGGTAAGCCACCTCGAGCTCCCACTCTCGCTCTGCTAGGGACTCCAGCTCCTCAAACACCGAGTCCCTGATGTCGGACGGGAGCTCCAGTTCCCGTCGCTCCAGAATCTCCTCCATTCGTTCTTTGGTCTCCTCTCCGAACTCAGGGTCGGCGGCCATGCTCTCGTAGAGCAGCCCCGTGCCTCCGTAGCGAGGCCCTGCAGTGGAGCTGCCTTCAATAGGGCGCACTGTCGGAGGGGCGGTTAGCCACCGGAGCGCGCGGTACGCGGCGTCCAGTGCGATCTCCTGTTGCACCAGACTCCGGAGCTCGGCCTCCCACTCCTCTGGGGCCCGGCCTTGCAGGAACGCGGCTCGCACATTGTACTGCACCCGGTCAACGACAGCATCGGAGGGAACGTACACACCATGGCAGTCCCTCTCATGGTCCAGGGCCTCGTACCAAAGTTCCTCAGTGGACCCCTGGTCCCGCTCTAGGCCCTCCTGCAGCCTTCTTGCAACCACAACCTTCATGTCAGCGAAGGTGCCGGCACAGGAGCACCGCTCCTCAACGGGGAATGTGGCGTCCTCAGATGCAGCTCCAGGCGAGCTGTAAGTCCCCATCCGAGGGTCGCTGGGATGAGTGACGTCCTCAGTACAGGCTCCAGGCGAGCTGTAAGTCCCGCAAGGGCAATCACTGGGGGTTGCAGATTCCCAGGGTGAAGCTCCAGTCGAGCTGCAAGCCTCGTCCCAGGGTTCCACGGGGTAGGGTTCGGGGGTACTATATTCAGTCTCTGCTCCGCGGAGCTCTGCCAACTGCGGCTCGTGCTGACGGTCTTTCTCCTTCGGCACTTTGAGGTCCCCCACCAGTCGACTCACCATGTCCTCAGAGAGGGTGAGGCCGCATATTTCAATTATGGCCCGAGCTCTCTGTCGAAGGGGTTCATCAGGGTCCTGAGTCAGGGTTGGGGTGCTCACCCTTTCCTGATCCATCCTGGCCAGCTCCTTCATCAAGGTTTTCCGATTCTTTTTACCCGGCGTTCCTCCCCGGTTCTCCAGCATCCCACGTAGGGTGTCCCTGTGGTAATGGCCGTACCCCGCCATGGCATAGGTCTCCTCACTGGGGGGGTTTGCAGAGAGCGATCCCACCGCTGCCACCAGTATGACGGAATGGGATGTTGTTCCGCCTGCGGGTGTGCTCTATCTGCGTGACCCCGTCGCTTACCGCTGGCCCGACTACCGAGTGACGCGCACTCGGTGTCTCGTGCGGCCTGGCGTGACCCCGGGAAGGGGTTAGCGGGCGGTGGAGGGGACCCCTGCCTAGAACCAGCCCGACCACTGAGCCATACGGCACTCAGCGTCCCGAGCAGCTGGTTCACTGACCTTGTGGGTGTGGGACGTCTGTGGAGATCGGATCTGCCAGCCGCGGAGGAATCTTCGGATCTTATGTGGGAAATGTTTCGGATCTTATGCGGGAAACGTTTCCGATCCAGGTGCGGGTGAATCTTCGGATCTCAAGTGGAGGACTTTTCGGATCGGGGATGGATGAAGCTTCGGATCTTTCGGGATCTGCAAAGGATTCGGATCTTACCGCAATCCCTCGCAATACCGAAGCGCGGTACACGGCCGCGCCCTTCGGATCGGATCTCCGTCAAATATTCTGGGAACCGAACCTCATACGCTGCGCCTCTGCCCTGATGCTCGATGCAGGTACAGAGCGCTCGGTTCGGTTCGGATCGTCTGGGACACCGTACCCTGAGACCGCGAGGATTCTCAGAAGATGAAGCACGGCGGAGAAATAACCACATCAGACGAGGCTGGATGCACTACTAAATCTGGCTTTATTATTTACAGCTCAAGCATTTATTAACTTTACACAAATTACAATACAATGGAATCCCTGCCCGCCCTCCCAGGACCCATTGGCCATTACCGATCGGGGAGTCGCCGATTCAGACCGGATGGTCCGAATCGGCCATTTTACGATTCGAACCGGATGGTTCGAATCGGCCATTTTCCGAATCGAAGAATCTGAACTGCGCCACAAGGTGATCGGAAAATGGCGGCGGGCAAGGCAGACAAAGGGACAATACATTTTGCAATAAACCAACGGGGACACTTCATTACACCACACATAATCACATCTAAATAAAAAGTACTTTAAAACTCCGCGCGTGCCACCGCACCTAACTGTTCATGGCCAATCAATGTCTGTGCGCACCGCCCCTGGCTGAGGGTGCTGGGCCATTCCGTGACAACCCTGCTCCCAAAAAAGACGCGACACCCCCCCTTGCACCCCGCTCCCAAAAAAGATGCGACACCCCCCTTGCACCCCGCTCCCAAAAAAGATGCAACACCCTGCTCCCAAAAAAGACTCGACACCCCCCCTTGCACCCCGCTCCCAAAAAAGACGCGACACCCCCCTTGCACCCCGCTCCCAAAAAAGATGCGACACCCCCCTTGCACCCCGCTCCCAAAAAAGATGCAACACCCTGCTCCCAAAAAAGACTCGACACCCCCCTTGCACCCCGCTCCCAAAAAAGACGCGACACCCCCCTTGCACCACGCTCCCAAAAAAGACGCGACACCCCCCTTGCACCCCGCTCCCAAAAAAGACGCAACACCCTGCTCCCAAAATAGACACGACAACCCCCCTTGCGCCCCGTTCCCAAAAAATATGCGACACCCTGCTCCAAAAAAAGACTCGACACCCCCCTTCCACCCCGCTTCCAAAAAAGATGCGACACCCTGCTCCCAAAAAAGACGCGACACCCCCCCTTGCACCCCGCTCCCAAAAAAGATGCGACACGCTGCTCCCAAAAAAGATGCGACACCCCCCTGTCACGGGATGGCCCAGCACCCTCAGCCAGGGGCGGTGCACAGTGACAGTGGTGGCTATGGACACTTGGGTGTGGTGGCACGCACCTAGTTTTACAAGTACTTTTATTTAGATGTGATTATTGTGTGGTGTAATAAGGTGTTCCCCGTTGGTTTATTGCGTAATGTATTTTCCCTTTGTCTGCCACGCCCGCCGCCATTTTCTGATCACCTCGTGGTCCAGATCAGAATACTCGGATCGTAAAATGGCCGAATCGGCAACTCCCCGATTCGTAACGGCCAATACGAATCGGGGCCAGGGTGCCTCCTGGTAGCGAGGGCCAATGGGACTTGTGTGGGCGGGCAGGGATCCCCATTGTATTCATAAGTGTGTAAAGTGATAAATGCGTGTGTTGTGGAAAATAAAGGAAGATTTTGCAGTGCATCCAGCTTTGACTGATGTGTCTTTGTCTCCGCCGTACTTTCGCATCTGAGCGTCCCTCGCGATCTCAGGGTACGGTGACTACCACGATACGATCCGAATCGAGCGCTCTGCCCCTGCATCGTGTATCAGGGCAGAGGCGCTGTGTATGAAGATTCGGTTCCCAGATTGCTTGGCAGAGATCCGAACCGAAGGGCGCGGCCGTGTACCGCGCTCCGGTATTGCGAGGGATTGCGGTAAGATCCGAATCCCTCGCCCATCCCGGCAGATCCGAAGATTCCTTCATACCCGATCCGATCCGAAAAGTCATCCGCTTGAGATCCGACTGTTACCCGCACCGAGATCGGAAACGTTTCCCGCGAGATCCGAAACGTTTCCCACAACCGATACGAAGATTCCTCCGCGGCAGAACCGATCTCCACGGACGTCCCACACCCGCAAGGTCAGTGAACCAGTTGCTCGGGACGCTGAGTGCTGTATGGCTCAGTGGTCGGACTGGTTCTAGGCAGGGGTCCCCTCCACCGCCCGCTAACCCCTTCCCGGGGTCACGCCAGGCCGCACGAGACGCCGAGTGCGCGTCACTCGGTAGTTGGGCCAGCGGTAAGCGACGGGGTCACGCAGATTGAGCACACCCGCAGGCGGAACAACATCTCCATTCCGTCATACCCCCCTTGCACCCCGCTCCCAAAAAAGACGCAAAACCCTGCTCCCAAAAAAGACGCGACACCCCCTTGCACCCCGTATCCAAAAAAGATGCGACACCCTGCTCCCCAAAAAAGACGTGAGACCCCCCCTTGCACCCCGCTCCCAAAAAAGACGCAACAACCTGCTCCCAAAAAAGACACGACACCCCCCCTTGCACCCCGCTCCCAAAAAAGATGCGACACCCTCTCCCAAAAAAGACACGACACCCCCCTTGGACCCGGCTTTCAAAAAAGACGCGACACCCTGCTCCCAAAAAAGACGTGACACCCCCCCTTGCACCTTGCTCCCAAAAAAGAAGCGAAATCCTGCTCCCAAAAAAGTCACGACACCTCCCTTGCACCCCAGACCCAAAAAAGATGCGACACCTGCTCCCAAAAAAGACGCGACACCCCCCCTTGCACCCCGCTCCAAAAAAGACGCAACAACCTGCTCCCAAAAAAGACACGACACCCCCCCTTGCACCCCGCTCCCAAAAAAGATGCGACACCCTCTCCCAAAAAAGACACGACACCCCCCTTGGACCCGGCTTTCAAAAAAGACGCGACACCCTGCTCCCAAAAAAGACGTGACACCCCCCTTGCACCTTGCTCCCAAAAAAGAAGCGAAATCCTGCTCCCAAAAAAGTCACGACACCTCCCTTGCACCCCAGACCCAAAAAAGATGCGACACCCTGCTCCCAAAAAAGACGCGACACCCCCCTTGCACCCCGCTCCCAAAAAGACGCGACACCCCCCCTTGCACCCTATGACGGAATGGGATGTTGTCCGCCTGCGGGTGTGCTCTATCTGCGCGCCCCCGGCGCTTACCGCTGGCCCGACTACCGAGTGACGCACACTCGGCGTCTCATGCGGCCTGGAGTGACCCTGGGGAAGGGTTAGCGGGCGGTGGAGGGGACCCCTGTGTCGAACCAGCCCGACCACTGAGCACCACGGTACTCAGCGTCTCGAGCAGCTGGTTCACTGACCTTGTGGGTGTGGGGACGTCTGCGGAGCGGATCGCGCGGTTACGGAGATCGGATCTTCCGCGGAGAAAGATTCGGATCTCTGGATGAATCTTCGGATCTTATGGGATCGGGTGAATCTTCGGATCTTATGGGACCGGGTGAATCTTCGGATCTTATGACTGATCGCTCGATACACCGAAGCGCGGTACGCGGTCCGCGCCTTCGGTTCGGATCTCACCTCGGTCGATCCCTCTGACGGCGTATGCCCGAACTATGCACCTCTGCCCCGATGCGGAATGCAGGCACAGTATTCGGTTCGGATCCTAGGGTGATTCGGTTCGGAACCGTACTCTGAGACCGCGCGGGATCCTCAGCAATTACGGCCGAAAATAACAGTCATCAGGCGAGGCTGGATGCACTGGAAAAATCTGCTTTATTTTTGCACAACACATATACTTATAAACTTTACACAAATACGAGAACAATGGGAATCCCTGCCCGCCCACACAAGACCCATTGGCCCTCGCTGGCAGGAGGCACCCGGGCCCCGATCCGCATTGGTAGTTACGAATCGGGGAGTTGCCGATTCGGACCGGATGGTCCGAATCGACCATTTTGCGATTCGACCGGATGGTCCGAATCGGCCATTTTCCGATCCGATCATTCTGACCGGATCCACGAGGCACTTGGAAAATGGCGACGGGCAAGGCATACAAAGGGATTTACATTGCACAATACACACGGGGACACTTTTATTACACCACACACAAATTCACATCTAAATAAAATACTCCAAACTCCGCGGGTGTCACAGCACCTAAGTGTCTCTGGCCATGTAAATGTCACCGTGCACCGCCCCTGGCTGAGGGTGTTGGGCCATTCCGTGACACTCCTCCCCCTCCCCAAGGTCCGACGCACCCGGTTGGACCCCAACGGGTCGTACCGGGGTAGTCGGGGCTCCCCAATCCCCTGGTTCCCGGGCCGACTGCCGCGATAACCCATCTGCGTTACCGTTTTGCAACCCGGGCCGGTACTGAATGGTAAAGTTGAAGGGTTGGAGAGCCAGGCTCCACTGCAACAGGCGACCATTTTCCCCCGCCACGCGGTTGAGCCACACCAGGGGGTTATGGTCGGTCATCACGGTGAAGGACCGACCGTAGACATAGGGTTGGAGCTTCCGTAGGGCCCAGACCAAGGCCAGGCACTCCTTCTCTACCGCAGCATACCCCACCTCCCATGGCAACAGCTTCCGACTGATGAACGCCACCGGATGATCCCCCCCGTCGCCCCCCACTTGGCTTAGGACAGCTCCCAGTCCGAACATGGACGCGTCTGTATGGACAACAAAACGTTTGTTATAGTTGGGAGCTGCTAGCAGGGGAGCTTGGGTCAGGGCGGCCTTCAATTGCCGGAAGGCCTGTTCGCACTCCGGGGACCACAGGACTTGGCGGGGTAGGGATTTCTTTGTCAAGTCAGTCAGGGGTTTGGCCAGGTCACTGTAATGGGGTACGAGCTTCCTGTAGTACCCCGCGGTGCCCAGGAAGGCGAGGACCTGGGTCTTGGTCACAGGAGTGGGCCAGTCCAGGATGGCTTCTATCTTGGCGGGCTCTGGCCGTTGTACCCCGCACCCCACCCGGTGGCCCAGGTACTGCACTTCGGCCATCCCCACTTTACATTTCTCCAGCTTAAGGGTCAGGTTGGCGTCCCTAATCCGGCCCAAGACGGTCCCTACATGGTCCAGGTGTTCCTCCCAGGTCTGGCTATAGATGGCTATGTCATCCAGGTATGCGCAAGCGAACCCCTGGAGGCCATCGAGGAGGCGATCGATTAACCGCTGGAAGGTAGCAGGAGCGTTCTTCATCCCGAACGGCATGACTCGAAACTGGTACAAGCCGAATGGGGTGATGAAGGCCGACTTCGGGGTCGCCTCCTCGGCAAGGGGAATCTGCCAATACCCCTTGCACAGATCGACCGTGGTCAGAAAATGACCCCGGGAGATCTGGTCTAGCAACTCGTCGACTCGGGGCATGGGATAAGCGTCTGTAATGGTACAGTCGTTTATCCGCCGATAGTCGACGCAGAACCTGGTGGTACCGTCCTTCTTGGGCACCAGGACCACGGGCGACGCCCATGGGCTGGCCGACGGTTCAATGACCCCCAGCTCCAACATCTCCCGGATCTCGGCCCGCATGGACTCGCGGACCGCTTCCGGGAGCCGGTATGCAGGTTGCCGAAGGGGTCTCTGACCGGGCGTGTCCACTTGATGGATGGCCTGGTCAGTGTATCCCGGAAGAGCCGAGAAAACCCCCGGGTAGTCGTGAAGCAGCTGCCGCGCCTGCGCCTGCTTCTCGGGCCCTAACTCCTCCCCCAGCTGCACCTGATCCACCCCGGAAGGCTGCTTGGCTACCCCCGGAAGTTCTACCAACGGGAATAGTTCCGTCTCCTCGGCAGCCGGCGCGCATATGGCGTCCACCGTCTCTGGCCGCTCATGGTAGGCCTTCAGCATATTGACGTGGAACGTCCGCTGGATTCTGGTGTCTGCGCAGCTAACAACCACATAGGTGGTATCCCCCAATTGGGTTACCACCTTGTAGGGACCTTGCCAGGCCGCCTGCAGCTTGTTCTGCCGCTGTGGCTTCAGCACCAGAACCTTCTGCCCCACAAGGAACGAGCGACTGCAAGCAGCGCGGTCGTACCACGCCTTCTGCTGAGCCTGGGCCGTCTCCATGTTCTCCTGTACGAACCCCGCGAGTTCTGCCAAGCGCTCCCGGAGATTCAAGACATAACCCAACACAGGAACCCCATCTTCTTCCTGTTCCCCCTCCCACTGAGCCCTAACCAGGTCCAAGGGTCCTCTCACCTGGCGCCCATATAGCAGCTCAAAGGGGGAGTAACCGGTGGATTCCTGAGGAACCTCCCGGTAGGCGAACAACAGGTGGGGAAGATACTTCTCCCAATCCTTGCTTTCGTGCACAAAGGCCCGGATGAGCTGCTTCAGGGTCCCATTAAACCGCTCGCACAGCCCATTTGTCTGGGGGTGATACGGGGCGCTGTGCAGCGCCCTAACACCACAGAGACGCCAGAGCTGCTGGGTGAGCTCAGCGGTGAACTGGGTACCCTGATCGGATAGGATTTCCCGGGGAAACCCCACCCTCGTGAACACCCGTAGGAGCGCGTCCGCTACGGTGTCCGCCTGGATGTTGGCCAAGGCCACAGCCTCGGGGTACCGGGTGGCATAATCCACTACGGTAAGGATGTACCTCTTACCGGTGGCACTGGGCCGTGGCAACGGCTCAATGATGTCGACCGCCACCCGGCTAAAGGGTTCCTGGATGATGGGCATGGGGCGCAGGGGCGCTTTCGGGTGATCCCCGGCCTTCCCAGTTTTTTGGCAAACTGGGCAGGTGCGGCAATACTCGCGGGTGTCTTCGCTGAGGCGGGGCCAGAAAAACACGCGCGCCAACCGGTGCCGGGTTTTCTTCTGCCCTAGGTGACCTGCAAGGGGGATGTCATGAGCCAAGCGCAACAGTTCCTGTCTAGGGCCCTGGGGTACTACCATCTGCTTCTGCGGAACCTGCTTCTTCTTGGACCCCTCCCTCGCGGTGTACCGGTAGAGAAGCCTGTCCTCCCACTCTATCCTGTCCTCCCTCTTATCGTCGAGGCCTCTACCGGCCCGATCCCGGTAGCACTGTAACGTGGGATCGGTCTGGGTCTGGTGACGAAGCGTCTCCGGGGAGCTCACGGGGACGGGGGGTCAGGTGGGAAGGGAAGAGCCGGGACTGGTCGGGGTATGGGGGTCGGGGGGGTCGTGGAGGTCGGGGAGGTCGTGGTTGGGATCTCACCTGGGTCCCGATCGGAGTGCCCCTGTCGTGGCGTTGGCTCTGCTGCCTAGTGGTTACTGGGGTGGCCGCATCTGTGGAGTAAGAAGAGACCAGCTTCCCCAGATCGTTGCCAAGGAGCACCTCGGCCGGCAGTTGCTTCAACAACCCCACCCTCACCACTTTCTCCCCGGTCCCCCAGTCCAGATGAACCCGGGCCGTCTCAAGCCGGAGAACCTTTCCTCCGGCCACCCGTACTGCAATGGTGTTGTGCAGGCGGTCGTTCGGCTGGACCAAATGGGGCCGTACCAGGGTAATGGTAGCCCCGGAGTCCCGCAGCCCCTCAGCGGCCCACCCGTTTATCCACACCGCCTGACGGTGGTGATGACGGTTGTCGTCCGCGGCGGCTTGCACGGGGTCTGCCTCATGTAGCCGCTCCCATTCCTCCGGGGCCTCCGGCCACGGGGTCTCGGTGTCGCATCAATGGGCGGACGACGACGGTCTGGCGGCCGGTCGGGTCAACTCCGGTCGGTTGGGACAATACTGCTTGTAGTGCCCATCTTGGTTGCACCCATAGCATCGGACATTGGCCAGGTTGTTGGGCCGACCGGGGGGTCGTGCTGCCGGCGTCCGAACTGCCGGTGTTCGGTGAACGGCCGGGGCAGAAGGGCAGGGATCGCTCCCCCCCGGAAACCTTCCGAGTGTCAGTATACTCGTCTGCCCAAATAGCCGCTTGTTGCACCGTTTGGGGCTTCTTATCACGCACCCACTCCCGGATAGCGGAGGGGGTGTGCTCGAAGAACTGCTTGAGCAGCAGCAGCTGGATAATCTCCGTCACCGTCTCCGCTTTGCTACCCGAGAACCAGGTGCGTAAGTCCCTCTGCAATCGATGGGCCCACTCAACGTGGGTAGCGCCATTGGGCCGGCGAGAGTTCCTGAACTTCACCCAGCTGGCTTCCGGGGTCACGGCGAACCTGCTCAGCAACGCCTGCTTTACGTGCTTATAACTGGTGGCCTCTTCGTCCAGCACCGTGCGGTAGGCCTCGGCGGCCCGACCGGTCAGCTTACATGCCAGAATCCTCACCCAGTCGGCACGGTGCACTTCGTGCACTTGGCACAGGCGCTCAAAGTCCTGGAGATAGCTCTCTATCTCCTCCTCGGCTTCTCGGAATTCCTTGAACGCCTGAAAAGGCACTTTGCGCCCGGCGGAACGGTCCGCATGAGGGCTGCTGTTCCGTCGGCCCCGCACCTCAGCCAGCCGCAGCTCGTGCACCCGCTCCTTTTCTCTCTCCTCTTCTTGACTGACCTCCCGGATCAGGCTCTGCATGACAGCCTCCGATAGGGCCGTTCCATACATAACGGCCCGCTCCCGCACCTTCCGGTGGAAATCGCTTTCTTCGGGCTCGGCGGGGACGGTTGTCGGCGCGATGTCAGCGGGTAACGCTGCGGACGCCGCCTCCTGATCCAGTCTCCGTAGCTCCTCCATCATGGCCTCCCGACTCTTGGAGCCCGGGGTGCCTCCCCGATTCTCCAGCATCCCACGCAAGACGTCCCGCTTGTAGGCCCCGTACTCGGCCATATTGAGAGTCTCCTAGGGGTCTGCAGAGAGCAATCCCACCGCTGCCACCAGTATGACGGAATGGGATGTTGTCCGCCTGCGGGTGTGCTCTATCTGCGTGCCCCCCGGCGCTTACCGCTGGCCCGACTACCGAGTGACGCGCACTCGGCGTCTCATGCGGCCTGGAGTGACCCTGGGGAAGGGTTAGCGGGCGGTGGAGGGGACCCCTGTGTCGAACCAGCCCGACCACTGAGCACCACGGTACTCAGCGTCTCGAGCAGCTGGTTCACTGACCTTGTGGGTGTGGGGACGTCTGCGGAGCGGCCGTGCGGTTACGGAGATCGGATCTTCCGCGGAGAAATATTCGGATCTCTGGATGAATCTTCGGATCTTATGGATCGGGTGAATCTTCGGATCTATGGACCGGGGAATCTTCGGATCTTATGACTGATCGCTCGATACACCGAAGCGCGGTACGCGGTCCGCGCCTTCGGTTCGGATCTCACCTCGGTCGATCCCTCTGACGGCGGATGCCCGAACTATGCACCTCTGCCCCGATGCGGAATGCAGGCACAGTATTCGGTTCGGATCCTAGGGTGATTCGGTTCGGAACCGTACTCTGAGACCGCGCGGGATCCTCAGCAATTACGGCCGAAAATAACAGTCATCAGGCGAGGCTGGATGCACTGGAAAAATCTGCTTTATTTTTGCACAACACATATACTTATAAACTTTACACAAATACGAGAACAATGGGAATCCCTGCCCGCCCACACAAGACCCATTGGCCCTCGCTGGTAGGAGGCACCCGGGCCCCGATCCGCATTGGTAGTTACGAATCGGGGAGTTGCCGATTCGGACCGGATGGTCCGAATCGACCATTTTGCGATTCGACCGGATGGTCCGAATCGGCCATTTTCCGATCCGATCATTCTGACCGGATCCACGAGGCACTGGAAAATGGCGACGGGCAAGGCATACAAAGGGATTTACATTGCACAATACACACGGGGACACTTTTATTACACCACACACAAATTCACATCTAAATAAAATACTCCAAACTCCGCGGGTGCCACAGCACCTAAGTGTCTCTGGCCATAAAATGTCACCGTGAACACCGCCCCTGGCTGAGGGTGTTGGGCCATTCCGTGACACTCCTCCCCCTCCCCAAGGTCCGACGCAGCCCGGTTGGACCCCAACGGGTCTACCGAGGTAGTCGGGGCTCTCCCAACACTCCCCTGGTTCCGGGCCGACTGCTGCGATAGACCCCACTGCGTTACCGTTTTGCGACCCGGGCCGGTAACTGAATGGTAAAGTTGAAGGGTTGGAGAGCAGGCTCACCGCAACAGGCGACCATTTTCCCCCACCGCCAGCGTTGACCACACCCAGGGGTTATGGTCGGTCATCACGGTGAAGGACCGACCGTAACATAGGGGTGGAGCTTCCGTAGGGCCCAGACCAAGGCCAGGCACTCCTTCTCCACCGCAGCATACCCCACCTCCCATGGCAACAGCTTCCGACTGATGAACGCCACAGGATGATCCCCCCCGTTGTCCCCCACTTGGCTTAGGACAGCTCCCAGTCCGAACATGGACGCGTCTGTATGGACAACAAAACGTTTGTTATAGTTGGGAGCTGCTAGCAGGGGGGCTTGGGTCAGGGCGGCCTTCAGTTGCCGGAAGGCCTGTTCGCACTCCGGGGACCACAGGACTTGGCGGGGTAGGGATTTCTTCGTCAAGTCAGTCAGGGGTTTGGCCAGGTCACTGTAATGGGGTACGAATTTCCTGTAGTAGCCTGCGGTGCCCAGGAAGGCGAGGACTTGGGTCTTGGTCACAGGGGTGGGCCAGTCTAGGATGGCTTCTATCTTGGCGGGCTCTGGCCGTTGTATCCCGCACCCCACCCGGTGGCCCAAGTACTGTACTTCGGCCATCCCCACTTTACACTTCTCCGGCTTCAGGGTCAGGTTGGCGTCTCTAATCCGGCCCAAGACTGTCCCTACGTGGTCCAGGTGTTCCTCCCAGGTCTGGCTATAGATGGCTATGTCATCCAGGTATGCGCAAGCGAACCCCTGGAGGCCATCGAGGAGGCGATCGATTAACCGCTGGAAGGTAGCAGGGGCGTTCTTCATCCCGAACGGCATGACTCGAAATTGGTACAAGCCGAAGGGGGTGATGAAGGCCGACTTCGGGGTCGCCTCCTCGGCAAGGGGAATCTGCCAATACCCCTTGCACAGATCGACCGTGGTCAGAAAATGACCCCGGGAGATCTGGTCTAGCAAGTCGTCGACTTGGGGCATGGGATAAGCGTCTGTAATATTACAGTCGTTTATCCGCCGATAGTCAACGCAGAACCTGGTGGTACCGTCCTTCTTGGGCACCAGGACCACGGGCGACGCCCAGGGGCTGGCCGACGGTTCAATGACCCCCAGCTCCAACATCTCCCGGATCTCGGCCCGCATGGACTCGCGGACCGCTTCCGGGACACGGTATGCAGGCTGCCGAAGGGGTCTCTGACAGGGCGTGTCCACTTGATGGATGGCCTGGTCAGTGTATCCCGGAAGAGCCGAGAAAACCCCCGGGTAATCGTGAAGCAGCTGCCGCGCCTGCGCCTGCTTCTCGGGCCCTAACTCCTCCCCCAGCTGCACCTGATCCACCCCGGAAGGCTGCTTGGCTACCCCCGGAAGTTCTACCAACGGGAATAGTTCCGTCTCCTCGGCAGCCGGCGCGCATATGGCGTCCACCGTCTCTGGCTGCTCATGGTAGGCCTTCAGCATATTGACGTGGAACGTCCGCTGGATTCTGGTGTCTGCGCAGCTAACAACCACATAGGTGGTATCCCCCAGTTGGGTTACCACCTTGTAGGGACCTTGCCAGGCCGCCTGCAGCTTGTTCTGCCGCTGTGGCTTCAGCACCAGAACCTTCTGCCCCACCAGGAACGAGCGACTGCAAGCAGCGCGGTCGTACCACGCCTTCTGCTGAGCCTGGGCCGTCTCCATGTTCTCCTGTACGAACCCCGCGAGTTCTGCCAAGCGCTCCCGGAGCTTCAAGACATAACCCAACACAGGAACCCCGTCTTCCTCCTGTACCCCCTCCCACTGAGCCCTAACCAGGTCCAAGGGTCCTCTCACCTGGCGCCCATATAGCAGCTCAAAGGGGGAGTAACCGGTGGATTCCTGAGGAACCTCCCGGTAGGCGAACAACAGGTGGGTAAGATACTTCTCCCAATCCTTGCTTTCGTGCACAAAGGCCCGGATGAGCTGCTTCAGGGTCCCATTAAACCGCTCGCACAGCCCATTTGTCTGGGGGTGATACGGGGCGCTGTGCAGCGCCTTAACACCACAGAGACGCCAGAGCTGCTGGGTGAGCTCAGCGGTGAACTGGGTACCCTGATCGGATAGGATTTCCCGGGGATATCCCACCCTCGTGAACACCCGTAGGAGCGCGTCCGCTACGGTGTCCGCCTGGATGTTGGCCAAGGCCACAGCCTCGGGGTACCGGGTGGCATAATCCACTACGGTAAGGATGTACCTCTTACCGGTGGCACTGGGCCGTGGCAACGGCCCAATGATGTCGACCACCACCCGGCTAAAGGGCTCCTGAATGATGGGCATGGGGCGCAGGGTCGCTTTCGGGTGATCCCCGACCTTCCCAGTTTTTTGGCAAACTGGGCAGGTGCGGCAATACTCGCGGGTGTCTTCGCTGAGGCGGGGCCAGAAAAACGCGCGCGCCAACCGGTGCCGGGTTTTCTTCTGCCCTAGGTGACCTGCAAGGGGAATGTCGTGAGCCAAGCGCAACAGTTCCTGTCTAGGGCCCTGGGGCACCACCATCTGCTTCTGCGGAACCTGCTTCTTCTTGGACCCCTCCCTCGCGGTGTACCGGTAGAGAAGCCCATCCTCCCACTCTATCCTGTCATTTCTCTTATCGTCGAGGCCTCGACCGGCCCGATCCCGGTAGCACTGTAACATGGGATCGGTCTGGGTCTGGTGACGAAGCGTCTCCGGGGAGCTCCACGGGGACGGGGGGTTAGGTGGGAGGGGAAGAGCCGGGACTTGTCGGGGTATGGGGGGTCGAGGAGGTCGAGGAGGTCGGGGAGGTCGTGGTTGGGATCTCACCTGGGTCCCGATCGGAGTGCCCCTGTCGTGGCGTTGGCTCTGCTGCCTAGTGGTTACTGGGGTGGCCGCATCTGTGGAGTAAGAAGAGACCAGCTTTCCCAGATCGTTGCCAAGGAGCACCTCGGCCGGCAGTTGCTTCAACAACCCCACCCTCACCACTTTCTCCCCGGTCCCCCAGTCCAGATGAACCCGGGCCGTCTCAAGCCGGAGAACCTTTCCTCCGGCCACTCGTACTGCAATGGTGTTGTGCAGACGGTCGTTCGGCGCAACCAAGGGGGGCCGTACCAGGGTAATGGTAGCCCCGGAGTCCCGCAGCCCCTCAGCGGCCCGACCGTTTATCCACACCGCCTGACGGTGGTGATGACGGTTGTCGTCCGCGGCGGCTTGCACGGGGTCTGCCTCATGTAGCCGCTCCCATTCCTCCGGGGCCTCTGGCCACGGGGTCTCGGTGTCGCATCAATGGGCGGACGACGACGGTCTGGCGGCCGGTCGGGTCAACTCCGGTCGGTTGGGGCAATACTGCTTGTAGTGCCCATCTTGGTTGCACCCAAAGTAGCGGACATTGGCCAGGTTGTTGGGCCGACTGGTGGGCCGTGCTGCCGGCGTCCGAACTGCCGGTGTTGGGGGTGGTGGTGGAGCAGGTAGAGTGGGGCAGAAGGGCAGGGATCGCTCCCCCCCGGAAACCTTCCGAGTGTCAGTATACTCGTCTGCCCAAATAGCCGCTTGCTGCACTGTTTGGGGCTTCTTATCACGCACCCACTCCCGGATAGCGGAGGGGGTGTGCTCGAAGAACTGCTCGAGCAGTAGCAGCTGGATAATTTCAGTCACCGTCTCCGCTCTGCTACCCGAGAACCAGGTGCGTAAGTCCCTCTGCAATCGATGGGCCCACTCAACGTGGGTAGCGCCATTGGCTTCCGGGGTCACGGCGAACCTGCTCAGCAACGCCTGCTTTACGTGCTTATAACTGGTGGCCTCCTCGTCCGACACCGTGCGGTAGGCCTCGGCGGCCCGACCGGTCAGCTTACATGCTAGAATCCTCACCCAGTCGGCACGGTGCACTTCGTGCACTTGGCACAGGCGCTCGAAGTCCTGGAAATAGCTCTCTATCTCCTCTTCTGCTTCTCGGAATTCCTTGAACGCCTGAAAAGGCACTTTGCACCCGGCGGAACGGTCCTAATGAGGGCTGCTGTTCCGTCGGCCCCGCACCTCCTCCAGCCGCAGCTCGTGCGCCCGCTCCTTTTCTCGCTCCTCTTCTTGACTGACCTCCCGGATCAGGCTCTGCATGACAGCCTCCGATGGGGCCGTTCCATACATAACGGCCCGCTCCCGCACCTTCCGGTGGAAATCGCTTTCTTCGGGCTCGGCAGGGACGGGTGCCGGTGCGATGTGGATTTGTGTGTGGTGTAATAAAGTGTCCCCGTTGGACACGGCATCTCGAGCAGCGGATCTGCTGACCTATGGAAGGCTGGAGACGGTCTGCGTGGCGAACCGCGGTTCGGTAGAGTCTCCTTGAAGATGCGGGGCACGGCGCTGAGTCGAGGTCCCGATTCAGGGTGGTTGCGGTATCCCGAGGTACCGATCCAAGGTGGCGCAACGGCGCGGCGAATCGATGTTCTGCTGCGGAGTTAGAGTGACCCGTTCCTGGGCGGTGGTGATATATCGCTGGCGTGAAATGACAACACCAGACGGAGCTGCATGTATCAAACACTCAGATGAACTGGCTCTTTTAATGAACAACGCCACTATTTATGCTGAAGTACAACAGTCACAATTTGCATACCCATACTAATTAGTTATGTCAGTTATTTACAATCAACATTCTTCACATTCTCTTAGCCTTCAGCTCACACAACGTTTGTACATCCATTGTTCCAGCACATCAGATTAAACACACACTATCAGAGATCCCTTAAATTAAACATGTAGCTAAAAGAAAAGATGAGGTCTTGGAAAAGCCTCCAAGCAGCTGGCTTGCTGTATCCTCTATCTTGCCCTTTCAGGTTTCCCATTGTCCAGGGGATTAGGCAGATGAGGTCTGGGAAAAGCCTCCAATCAGCTGGCCCGCTGCATCCTCCATTTTGGGGCCAGGATATCCTTCGTCTGGTGTAACCATGCTGGAATGGGCAAAATGGCGATGGGGAAAAACACATACAGACGTTTTCTTACACTTAATACAGTTACAATCACACAGGGTACATCTTAAGACAGCACATCAAGTAAAACCACATCTAGCAAGGAAAATAAACTGTTCATACATTGAAACGCACACAGCAAACGTTCAAAGGAAAACAAGGTCCTTTTAAAAATGTCTTGGGTTTGAGTCCTGGGTCTCGCTGCGCCGAGCCCCTATGTCCCTTCCGTGACACTCCTCCCCCTTTCCAAAGTCCGATGAGCCCGGTTGGACCCACACGGGTCGTATAGGGGGAGTCGGTGCAGTCTCTGCGGCCCATAGTCCGTGGGCAAGAGGCGAGCCGCCAGGCTTCTCCAGTGGTGCTCGCGGCCATGCCTGGCAGGTTGTAATTCTTTCGGGGTACCCCCTCCGGAATAAGTGTCCCGTGGTTGGGGAGAGGTACCACCTGTGCCATCTCCAGTGGTCTCGGGTACTCGGGGAAAAAGGGGGCTAAAGGCACGCGCCCCAAGTGCCTTGGTCAGCCGTTGATAATGACGGTGGCTGCAGGGGGCCTCCGGGCCAAAGGGTTGCAAGGAGGGGCCGGTTGGCAACCGGCTCTGCTCCGTCACCAGCGCGTCGGCTGGGGTGGTGAATGCTGGAGAAGAATCACCCGGCAGGAGAAGGACGTCCTCCATCTCGGGTGCAGTTGGTGGTTGCAAATCAACCTGCTCAGGGGAATCCTCCTTCTGTTCCTCGGTGCCGATAAGGGAGAGTGGACAGAGGCCAGATGCACTCTGCCCCGTTGCCAGCGCTTCTGCTGGAGAGGGGGGTACCGGAACAAGGTCCCGGGGGTTGGATGGGGTAAGCAGCTGCAAGGTCGGTAGCGCGGGGTTATCCTCGTTCTGCTCCTCGGGGCAGATGGTAAAGGATGGGCAGAGGCCACTTCTGCTGAGAGGGTGGGGGCTGGGGCAACGTCCAAAGGGTCAGACGGGGTAAACGGTCGTGGGGTAGACAGTCCAAGGGTATCCCCCTCCTGCCCCTCGAGGCAGCTGGTGAAGGGTGGACAGAGGCCAGCGGCACTCTGCCCCATGGCCAGCTCTTCGGCTGGGTGGGGGTCCCCTTGCGGGAGGGCGGTTTCTTCACCCCCGGGGCAAACAATGGCTGCAGGCCCCCCAGCCCGGGGGAACCATCTGTCTGCTCCTCCTGGCAGACTGTAGGGGGTGGGCAGAGGCCAGCGGCGCTCTGCCCCGTGGCCAGCTCTTCGGCTGGGTGGGGGTCTTCTTGCGGGAGAATGGTTTGTTCAACCCCCGGGGCAATCAATGGCTGTGGGCCACCCAGCCCGGGGAAACCATCTGTCTGCTCCTCCTGGCAGACTGTGAAGAGTGGGCAGAGGCCAGCGGCGCTCTGCCCGTTGACAGCTCTTCTGCTGGGCCCGCGGGCACGGCCACCGTGTCTTCCTGCGGGTGTAAGGGGATAATTTCTTCTGCTGTGGAGAGTGGGCAGAGGCCAGCGGCGCTCTGCCCTGTTGCCAGCTCTTCTGCTGGGCCCACGGGCACGGCCACCATGTCTTCCTGCGGGTTTAAGGGGATAGCTTCTGCTGTGGCCCCAACAGGGACCCATGGGAGCATCTCAGCCTCCCATACTTCAAGGTCCCTTGGACTGTCGGTCCCTTCAGCCGGACAGTCCCAGTACATGGGGCTTAGACCCGACTGCGGAACGCTGTCCAACAGTCTCCTGTAGGCCTTCTCGAGCTCCCATTCTCGCTCTACTAGGAAATCCAGTTCCTCTAACTCCGAGTCCCTGCTATCGTACGGGAGCTCCTTTTCCCGTTGCTCCAGTATCTCCTCCGACCGCTCTTCTGTCTCTTCTCCGAACCCAGGGTCCTTGGCCATGCTCTCGTAGAGCAGCCCTGTGCCGCCGTAGTGGGGCCCTGCGGTGGAGGCGCCGTCAATGGTGCGGGGTAGCAGGGGGCCTGTGAGCCACCGGAGCGCGCGGTACGCAGCGTCCAGTGCAATCTCCTGCCGCACCAGGTATTGGAGCTCTGCCTCCCACTCCTCCGGGGGTCGATCTTGCAGGAACACTGCTCGGGCGTTATACTGCACCTGGTAGATGACAGCGGTGGAGGGAACATGGACATCATGGTAGTCCCTTTCATGGTACAGGGCCTCGTACCAAAGTTCTTGGCGGATCTCGTCCTGCCACTAATGCCCAGTGGGCTCCACTGTGGACCCGTGGTACTGATCCAGGCCCTCCTGCAGCCTTCTCGGAAATTCCGCCCTCGAGTCCGCGAGGGTGCTGAGACAGTGGCACTGCCACTCGCTGGGGGGTGTGGCGTCCTCGGATGCAGCTCCAGGCGAGCTGTAAGCCTCCATCCAAGGGTCGCTGGGATGTGCGTATTCCCCAATACAGGCTCCAGGCGAGCTGTAAGTCCCGAAAGGGGTATCGCTGGGGGGTGTTGATTCCCGGGGTGAAGCTCCAGTCGAGCTGTAAACCTCGACCCAGGGTCCTATGGGGTTGGGTTCAGAGGTAAAGTATTCAATCCTTTGTGCACAGAGCGCTGCCCATCGCAACTCGTGCTGACGGTCCCTCTCCTCATCCGCTTGGAGGTCCATCATTAGCCGGCTCACCGTGTCCTCGGAGGGGGTGAGGCCGAATCCTTCGAACATGGACCGAGCTCTCTGCCGAAGGTGCTCATTAGGGTCCTGAGTCAGGGTTGGGGTGCTCACCATTTGCTGGTCCATCCTGGTCAGCTCCTTCACCAGGGTTTTCTTATTTTTGTTGCCGGGAGTTCCTCCCCGATTCTCCAACATGCCCCGCAGGACGTCCCGTCTGTAGGCACTGTACCCAGCCATGGTGGGGGTCTTCTTGGGGGTGCAGAGAGCTTATCCCACCGCTTGCCACCAGTGTGACGGAATGGTGTATCCGCCTGCGGTCCTGCTCTATCTGACCCCCTCTTTGGTGTTGCCAAGCCCGACTACCGAGTGGCACGGCACCCGGCATCTCGAGCGGCTTGGGTAGAAGACCACGTGGCGGTGGAGATCTCGAGAGTATATGGGGCACCCACGGTGGAAATCCGCCCGACTACCGAGTGGCACGGCACTCGGCGTCTCGAGCAGCGGATCTACTGACCTTCGGAAGGCTGGAGACGGTCTGCGTGGCGAACCGCGGTTCGGTAGAGTCTCCTTGAAGATGCGGGGCACGGCGCTGAGCCGAGGTCCCGATTCGGGGTGGTTGCGGTATCCCGAGGTACCGATCCAAGGTGGCGCAACGGCGTGGCGAATCGATGTTCTGCTGTGGAGTTAGAGTGACCCGTTCCTGGGCGGTGGTGATATAGCTGGCGTGAAATGACAACACCAGACGGAGCTGCATGTATCAAACACTCAGAAGAACTGGCTCTTTTAATGAACAACGCCACTATTTATACTGAAGTACAACAGTCACAATTTGCATACCCATACTAATTAGTTATGTCAGTTATTTACAATCAACATTCTTCACATTCTCTTAGCCTTCAGCTCACACAACGTTTGTACATCCATTGTTCCAGCACATCAGATTAAACACACACTATCAGAGATCCCTTAAATTAAACATGTAGCTAAAAGAAAAATCGGTGATCGGCGTGTCCGCGTACGCGGTCTAGGGGAAATATCTAATAATACAAAGGGATATTTGATAATACAGAAATGTACCATACAATAGTGATGACTGTATAAGCTGATTGAAAGTTCATGAGAAAAGTTCCTAGAACAAAGGAAAAATATAAGGAAATATAAAAGGACCTATATTAGTGCTTTTCCCATTTATGACGGAATGCGATGTTGTTCCGCCTGCGGGTGTGCTCAATCTGCGTGGCCCCTTCGCTTACCGCTGGCCCGACTACCGAGTGACGCGCACTCGGCGTCTCGTGCACCCTGGCGTGACCCTGGGGAAGGGTTAGCGGGCGGTGGAGGGGACCCCTGCCTAGAACCAGCCCGACCACTGAGCCATACGGCACTCAGCGTCTCGAGCAGCTGGTTCACTGACCTTGCGGGTGGGCGTCTGTGGAGTTCGGATCTGCCGCGGAGGAATATTCGTAACGGATGTGGGAAACGTTTCGGATCTTGCGGGAAACGTTTCCGATCGCGGTGCGGGTAACTCTTCGGATCTCGGTGGAAGACTCTTCGGATCGGATCGGATGTGAGCTGAAGGAACTTCGGATCTGGCGGGATGGGCGAGGGATTCGGATCTTCCCGCAATCCCTCGCAATACTGTAGCGCGGTACGCGGCCGCGCCCTTCGGTTCGGATCTCCGTATCTCTGAGCACCGAATCTTCATGCGCTGCGCCTCTGCCCTGCTACACGATGCAGGCACAGAGCGCTCGCTTCGGTTCGTACCTGGATGGACACCGTACCCTGAGATCGCGGGGGACTCTCAGATACGAAATTACGGTGGAGAAATAAGCCACACCAGTCAAAGCTGAATGCACTGCAGGAACTCCCTTTATTGTTTACAGTACAAGCATTTATTACCTCTGCACACAATTAGAATACAATGGGACTCCTTGCCCGCCCTCCCAGGACCCATTGGCCCTTGGCCTTCAGGGAGTCGCCAATTCGAACCGGATGGTCCGAATCGGCCATTTTGCGATCCGAACCGGATGGTTCGGATCGGCCATTTTCCGAATCGAGAATTCTTAACTGCGCCACAAGGTGATCGGAAAATGGCGGCGAGCAAGGCAACAAAGGGGAAAATACATTACGCAATAGATCAACGGGGACACTTTATTACACCACACAATCACATCTAATAAAAGTACTTGTAAAACTGGGTGCGTGCCACCGCACCCGAGTGTCCATAGCCACCACTGTCACTGCACCGCCCCTGGCTGAGGGTGCTGGGCCATTCCGTGACACTCCTCCCCCTCCCCCAGTTCGACGCACCTGGTCTGACCCCACCGGGTCATACCGGGGAAGTCGGCGCTCCCAGGCCCATAGTCCGTCTGGGGAGGCCGAGTCACCAGGCCTCTCCATTTGGCCTTGCGGCCGTGCCAGCTTGGTCGGGCCCCCACGTCCTCAAGGCTACCCCGGCTGGGCAAAGGTACATACATCCGGGCCGGAGTACCCCCTGTGTCCCCCCCAGGGTTGTCGCTCACCTGGGGAACCCGGGTGCCAACTGCACACGCCCCAGGTGCCCAAGTCAGCCGTGGAACAGAACCGTGGCTGCATGAGGCCCCCGAGCCCAAGGGTTGCAAAAATGGGCAGAGGCCAGCGGCGCTCTGCCCCGTTGCCAGCTCCTCCACTGGATGGCCCGGTACGGACACGGCAACCGAAGGAGCACCTCGAGCCAATCCTGGCTGCTCTTCCTGGTGACCGACGAGAGGGACCAGGGGATGCAACCGCGGTCGCACGGGGACAGCCTCGCTCTGCCCCTCGGGCCAAGTTGGGAGAAGCGGGCAGAGGCCAGCGGCGCTCTGCCCTGGTGCCAGCTCTTCCGCTGGGGGGAGATCTCCTTGCAAAAGGATGGTTTCTTTTCCCCCCGGGACCGTCACTGGCTGCGCACAACCCAGCCCGGGGAAACCATCTGTCTGCTCCACCTGGCAGACTGTGGGTGGTGGGCAGAGGCCAGCGGCGCTCTGCCCCGTGGCCAGCTCTTCAGCTGCGCGAGGATCTCCTTGCGGGAGGATGGTTACTTCACCCCCCGGGGCAATCAATGGTTGGGCACAACCCATCCCGGGGGAACCATCTGTCTGCTCCACCTGGCAGATTGTCAGCAGGGGGCAGAGGCCAGCGACGCTCTGCCCCGTGGCCAGCTCTTCCGCTGGTTGGCAATCTCCTTGTGGCGGGATGGTCTCTTCACCCCCCGGGGCAATCAGTGGTGGCGCGCAACCCATCCCGGGGGAACCACCCGTCTGCTCCTCCTGGCAGACGTTGAGTGGTGGGCAGAGGCCAGCGGCGCTCTGCCCCGTAGCCAGCTCTTCCGCTGGGTGGAGATCTCCTTGGGGAAGGATGGTCACTTCACCCCCCGGGGCAAACAATGGTTGCGCACAACCCATCCCGGGGGAACCATCCGTCTGCTCCTCCTGGCAGACTTTGAGTAGTGGGCAGAGACCAGCGGCGCTCTGCCCCGTAGCCAGCTCTTCTGCCGGTTGGAGATCTCCTTCGGGAAGGATGGTCTCTTCACCCCCCGGGGCAAACAATGGTTGCGCGCAACCCATCCCGGGGAGACCATCCGTCTCCTCCCCCGCTGGACCCGTGGCCTCGGCCACCCTGTCCTCTTGCGGGGTGCAGGGGGTAACTTCCTCAGTCGACCCCCCCACGGGCACCCATGGGTCCGCCTCGGCCTCCCATAGGTCCCAAACCTGGGGACTGTCGACTTCCTCCGCCGACCCGTCCCACCACGGGGAGCTCAGGCTCGACTGCGGAACGCCGTCCAACAGTCTCCGATAAGCCACCTCGAGCTCCCACTCTCGCTCGGCTAGGGACTCCAGCTCCTCAAACACCGAGTCCCTGCTGTCTGACGGGATCTCCAATTCCCGTCGCTCCAGGATGTCTTCCATCCGCTCCTCGGTCTCCTCTCCAAACTCGGGGTCGGCGGCCATGCCCTCGTAGAGCAGCCATGTACCCCCGTAGCGAGGCCCTGCAGTGGAACTGCCTTCACTAGGGCGCACGGTCGGGGAGGCGGTTAGCCACCGGAGTGCGCGGTACTCGGCGTCCAGTACGATCTCCTGCTGCACCAGACTCCGGAGCTCGTCCTCCCACTCCTCTGGGGCCCGCCCCTGCAGGAACGCTGCTCGCACATCGTACTGCACTCGATGGACGACAGCGTCGGAGGGAATGTACACCCCATGGCAGTCCCGCTCATGGTCCAGGGCCTCGTACCACAGCTCCTCTGTGGACCTCTGGTCCTGCTCCAGGCCCTCCTGCAGCTCTCTTGCCAACACGACCTTCATGTCGGCGTAGGTGCCAGCGCAGGAGCACCGCTCCTCAGTGGGGAATGTGGCGTCCTCAGATGCAGCTCCAGGCGGGCTGTGAGTCTCCATCCGAGGGTCGCTGGGATGAGTGACGTCCTCAGTACAGGCTCCAGGCGAGCTGAGAGTCCCGCAAGCGCAGTCACTGGGGGTTGCAGATTCCCAGGGTGAAGCTCCAGTCGAGCTGTGAGCCTCGACCCAGGGTTCCACAGGGTAGGGTTCGGGGTCAACATAATCAGTCTCTGCTCCGCGGAGCTCTGCCAACCGCAGCTCGTGCTGGCGTTCCTTCTCCTGCTCAACTTCCCGGTAGAACTCCCGAATCACTTGATATCTGGCCCCCTCCGCCGGGGCATCACCAAGCAGGGCAATCCGACGCCGCAACTCCCTGAGGCCAGCATCTTCCTCCACCTCTGCGCGGACAGGGCTGGGGCCGGGCATCATCGCCTCGTCCTGATCCATCCTGGTCAGTTCCTTGATCAGGGTCTTCCTCTTTTTGTTACCCGGCGTTCCTCCCCGGTTCTCCAACATCCCACGCAGGGTGTCCCTGTCGTAGGGGTTGTACACCGCCATGGCGTAAGCCTCCTAGGGGTCTGCAGAGAGCTATCCCACCGCTGCCACCAGTATGACGGAATGCGATGTTGTTCCGCCTGCGGGTGTGCTCAATCTGCGTGGCCCCTTCGCTTACCGCTGGCCCGACTACCGAGTGACGCGCACTCGGCGTCTCGTGCAGCCTGGCGTGACCCTGGGGAAGGGTTAGCGGGCGGTGGAGGGGACCCCTGCCTAGAACCAGCCCGACCACTGAGCCATACGGCACTCAGCGTCTCGAGCAGCTGGTTCACTGACCTTGCGGGTGGGCGTCTGTGGAGTTCGGATCTGCCGCAGAGGAATATTCGTAACGGATGTGGGAAACGTTTCGGATCTTGCGGGAAACGTTTCCGATCGCGGTGCGGGTAACTCTTCGGATCTCGGTGGAAGACTCTTCGGATCGGATCGGATGTGAGCTGACGGAACTTCGGATCTGGCGGGATGGGCGAGGGATTCGGATCTTCCCGCAATCCCTCGCAATACTGTAGTGCGGTACGCGGCCGCGCCCTTCGGTTCGGATCTCCGTATCTCTGAGCACCGAATCTTCATGCGCTGCGCCTCTGCCCTGCTACACGATGCAGGCACAGAGCGCTCGCTTCGGTTCGTACCTGGATGGACACCGTACCCTGAGATCGCGGGGGACTCTCAGATACGAAATTACGGTGGAGAAATAAGCCACACCAGTCAAAGCTGAATGCACTGCAGGAACTCCCTTTATTGTTTACAGTACAAGCATTTATTACCTCTGCACACAATTAGAATACAATGGGACTCCTTGCCCGCCCTCCCAGGACCCATTGGCCCTTGGCCTTCAGGGAGTCGCCAATTCGAACCGGATGGTCCGAATTGGCCATTTTGCGATCCGAACCGGATGGTTCGGATCGGCCATTTTCCGAATCGAGAATTCTTAACTGCGCCACAAGGTGATCGGAAAATGGCGGCGAGCAAGGCAACAAAGGGGAAAATACATTACGCAATAGATCAACGGGGACACTTTATTACACCACACAATCACATCTAATAAAAGTACTTGTAAAACTGGGTGCGTGCCACCGCACCCGAGTGTCCATAGCCACCACTGTCACTGCACCGCCCCTGGCTGAGGGTGCTGGGCCATTCCGTGACACCATTTATTTGTGTTTTTATTTTATTTTTATTTTTCTTTTACAACTGATGAAGCCCTAAAGGGTGAAACGCGTTTTGTTATATGCTATTTTTTGTTTCTTGTTTTTTATTTTATGTTTAATAAATATCCATTCAGGATTAAATTCCTCCTTCATTCAATGAGTCTTGCAGATTCCTACAAGTCATTATAGGGTATGACCTGTAAAACACCCAGGACCCTAAAGGAATACCAAGACCTGAGAGAAGCCAGTTATTAAAGGTTATCGGCATCCAAATATTGGAGAACCTACGGACGATCCAGGATCCCGAAAGGATATCAAGGCCGTAAGACGAGTCTACCTCTGAGAGCTATTGGGTGAGCCATAGAAACACCCACAGGCGAAGTGATCGAGCCTAATGAGGCTCTGGAGAGTGTGAGTGGATTCATCTCCCCCCTTCATTTTCCCATCTGTTGTTATGACTGGACTTCACTATTATATTTTTCCTTTGTTCTAGGAACTTTTCTCATGAACTTTCAATCAGCTTATACAGTCATCACTATTGTATGGTACATTTCTGTATTATCAAATATCCCTTTGTATTATTAGATATTTCCCCTAGACCGCGTACGCGGACACGCCGATCACCGATTTTTCTTTTTTCTGTTGATTTGGTGCGGATTGGGACCGCACTTTTGGTGCTTTGGGCAACGGGGTTATATTTTCCATTTTTGCTCTAGTGTCCGTTCCCCACAATTTTTTTGTTATAAACATGTAGCTAGATAATGGGGAAAATCCCTGACGCATAAATTACACAGCAGCAAAACTTGTTTACTAGCTACAGAAATACACATTTACTTACAGGAATATAAGTATTGTCACGGAAGGGACATAGGGGCTCGGCGCAGCGAGACCCAGGACTCAAACCCAAGACATTTTTAAAAGGACCTTGTTTTCCTTTGAACGTTTGCAGTGTGCGTTTCAATGTATGAACAGTTTATTTTCCTTGCTAGATGTGGTTTTACTTGATGTGCTGTATTAAGATGTACCTTGTGTGATTTTAAATATACTTTACATCGTTTGGTTTTAGTTTAATTTAGTTTAGTGAAATGACATAGCTTTGGTTTTAAAACATGCTTATATTCCTGTAGGTAAATGTGTTTTTCTGTAGCCAGTAAACAAGTTTTGCTGCTGTGTAATTTATGCGTCAGGGATTTTCCCCATTATCTAGCTACATGTTTAATTTAAGGGATCTCTGATAGTGTGTGTTTAATCTGATGTGCTGGAACAATGGATATACAAATGTTGTGTGCGCTGAAGGCTAAGAGAATGTGAAGAATGTTGATTGTAAATAACTGACATAATCTAATTAGATGGGTGTGCTAGTAATTAGTATGGGTATGCAAATTGTGACTGTTATACTTCAGCATAAATAGTGGCGTTGTTCATTAAAAGAGTCAGTTCATCTGAGTGTTTGAAACATACAGCTCTGCCTGGTGTTGTCATTTTACGTCGGCTACATATCACCACCACCCAGGAACGGGTCACTCTAACTCCGCAGCAGAACATCGATTCGCCGCGCCGTTGCGCCACCTTGAATCGGTATCTTGGGATACCGCAACCACCCCGAATCGGGACCTCGGCTGAGCGCCGTGCCTGCATCTGCAAGGAGGCTCTACCGAACTGCGATTCGCCACGCAGACCGTCTCCAGCCCTTCAATGGTCAGTAGATCCGCTGCTCGAGACGCCGAGTGCCGTGCCACTCGGTAGTCGGGCGGATTTCCACCGTGGGTGCCCCATCTACTCTCCAGATCTCCACCGCCACGTAGTCTTCTACCCAAGCTGCTCGAGACGCCGGGTGCCGTGCCACTCGGTAGTCGGGCTTGGCAACACCAAAGGAGGGGGTCAGATAGAGCAGGACCGCAGGCGGATACGCCCATTCCGTCATACTGGTGGCAGCGGTGGGATCGCTCTCTGAAGCTCGTATTGGAGATCTGGAAGGGCAAATCGTAACGCTGAGGCAGATTGACAATCTTGAAAGGAGCCTGCTTCTCACGGAGCAAAGTATAGTTGAGGAATCTAGGGGTGTGGGAGGAGTGGAGTTAACCGGGGAACAGGTTGGTAGCTGGGTGTCAGTGACACGTGGTAGCAGGGGGGGAGGGAAGAGGAAATGGTTGGCTAGTCCTGATCTTGCGCACACCAACAGATTTGCCCCCTTGAGCGAAGATGTTGGGTGCAGCAGCTCAGGTGTAGCAGTACTGGAGGCTGCTCCCTCTAACAGCCGGGGGATCAGCCCACCAAGTAAGGGAGGGATAAAGAGGGCAAGTAAGCCTAGACAGGTTGTGGTGGTAGGGGACTCTATTATTAAGAGAGTAGACAGGGTAATCTGTCGCGCTGATCGCCTTAACCGGACAGTTTGCTGTCTGCCGGGTGCCCGTGTTAGGCATGTGGTTGACAGAGTTGATAGATTATTGGGAGGGGCTGGAGATGACCCAGCTGTCATGGTCCATATTGGTACCAATGACAAAGTAAGCGGAAGATGGAAGGACCTGAAGAATGATTTCAGGGAATTAGGAAGTAAACTGAAGAAGAGGTCCTCCAAGGTAGTATTTTCTGAGATCCTACCTGTGCCACGTGCTACAGTGGAAAGGCAGCGGGAGATTAGGGAGGTCAATGCGTGGCTTAAAGTTTGGTGCAGGAAGGAGGGCTTTGGGTTTTTAGAGCACTGGGCTCATTTTGCACTGGGGTACAATCTGTATAGTTTGATAGATTGCACCTGAATGGAAGAGGGTCTGCTGTGCTAGGGGAGAGGATGGTTAAAAGGTTGGAGGAGACTTTAAACTAGTGGAAGGGGGGAGGGATACAGTATCTTACAAAATGGAGACAGAGCAGATAGCGGAAGGGTTTCAGTTCAGACTAAGGGGGGTGGAGCCGGGGGATGGGTAATGTAAGAACAGTGGAGGCATGTAATGTAAAGTCGCATTCAGCATGTGTGGGTAGAGACAACATTAAATGTATGCTTGCTAATGCAAGGAGCCTTAATAACAAGATGGGGAACTAGAGGTAATAGCATACACTAAGCAATACGACATTATAGGAATAACAGAAACATGGTGGGACGAAACGCATGACTGGGCTGTAAACTTAAACGGTTATACATTGTTTAGAAAGGATAGGAAACATAAGAAAGGGGGTGGAGTGTGTTTATATGTAAATCAGGATTTAAAGCCTAATATTACACAACTGGAAAGCGATGAGGGAAATGTGGAATCCTTATGGGTAAACATTTCGTTGGGGAATAAACAGGGAAGTCAATTATTGGTTGGCATATGCTATAAACCACCTAATATAGATAATGATGAGGAAGAACAACTGTTAGAGCAAATTAGGAAGGCTGCACATCATGGTAGCACTTTAATTATTGGAGATTTTAATTACCCGGACATAAATTGGGATAGTGGGACTAGTAATTCAGCAAAGGGAATCCGGTTCCTGAACATTTTAAATGATACCTTCATGTCACAACTGGTAGAAACACCAACTAGAGAGGATAACTGTCTGGATCTGGTTATAACAAATAATGTGGATCTTTTCTCAAATATTAATGTAAAAGAACAGTTGGGAAATAGCGACCATAACATGGTGACTTTTGAAATAAACTCAAAAAACACATTCATAAGGGGCATGCTAAAATATATAACTTTAAAAAGGCCAACTTATTAAAATAAAGGAAGCTCTCAATGTCATTGACTGGCAGAAACTCTTTCACGGGAAAAACACTGAGGATAAGTGGAATATCTTTAAACTAACACTAGAAAAGTACACGTCACAATATATTCCACTGGTTAATAAATATAAAAGAAACAGACTGAAACCAATGTGGCTTAGTAGGAAGGTAACTAAGGAAATGAAAAATAAAAAGAAGGCATTTAAAGCTTTTAAATTTGATAAATCTGAGGCATCCTATAAAGCATATAGGGCAGCCAATAAAGCATGTAAAAATGCGATTAGATGGGCTAAACTAGAAAATGAAAAAGAAATAGCCAAAGAGAGCAAGACCAACCCTAAAAGATTCTTTAGGTACATAAATTCTAAAAAACCCAAGAGTGAAAATGTAGGTTCACTAAAATCTGAGTCAGGGTTATTGTTAACTGAAGATCAGGATAAAGCAGAAATTTTAAATGATTATTTTTTTCAGTATTTATCAAAGAGAAACCTATAACAGGAGACATGAAATTCATTAATAAAAACTTACTAATACAAAGTGACTGGTTGACTCAGGACAAGGTTTTACACAAATTAAACAATGTGAATGTTAATAAAGCCCCAGGGCCAGATGGAATTCACCCGCGAGTACTAAGAGAGCTATGTGTTGAAATATGTAAACCTCTGTTCTTAATCTTTCAAGATTCTTTTCTTTCAGGAATAGTACCAGAGGATTGGAGAAAAGCTGACATGGTCCCTATATTTAAGAAAGGTTTAAAATTTGTGCCTGGGAATTATAGACCTGTGAGCTTAACATCTGTGGCTGGGAAAGTATTTGAGGGGTTACTAAGGGATAATATTCAGGAATTTATTGGGAGGTATAATGTAATTGGCAAAAATCAGCATGGTTTCATGAAACACAGATCATGTCAGACTAACCTAATTACGTTCTATGAGGAAGTAAGTAGAAGTATAGATCAGGGGGTCGCAGTGGATGTGATTTACTTCGATTTTGCCAAAGCTTTCGACACAGTTCCACACAAAAGGTTACTACTTAAATTAAGAAAAAATGGTCTAGATTAAAATACTTGTTCTTGGATAGAAAACTGGCTAAAAGATAGGGTACAGAGAGTGGTCATAAATGGTACATTTTCAAGATGGACACCAGTGATAAGTGGTGTCCCTCAGGGGTCTGTTATAGGACCAATACTATTCAATTTATTTATAAATGACCTTGAGATAGGCATTGAAAGTCATGTATCAGTGTTTGCAGATGACACAAAGCTAGGAAAAGTAATACAATGTGAGCAGGATGTTACTTCGCTGCAGAGGGATTTAGATAGATTGGGGGACTGGGCACTTAAATGGCAGATGAGATTTAATCTAGATAAATGTAAAGTTATGCACTTTGGAGTGAAGAACACACAAGCAATTTATACCCTAAATGGTACGGAGTTAGGGAAATCCAAGCAGGAGAAGGATTTGGGAATAATCATAGACTTCAAACTAAGTAACAATGTGCAATGTCAAACAGCAGCCGCCAAGGCCAGCAAAGTACCTGCATGCATTAAAAGGGTAGTTCACTCACGGGATGAAAACATAATTTTGCCTCTGTATAAATCAATGGTCAGGCCGCACCTTGAATATGCCGTGCAATTTTGGGCACCTGTCTTAAAAAAAGATATTATATCGTTAGAAAAGTGCAGAGACGGGCAACTAAATTAATAAGGGGGATGGAAGGGTTAAGTTATGAGGAAAGACTAACAAGCTTAAACCTGTTTAGTTTAGAGAAAAGGCGCCTTAGAGGGGATCTGATAACCTTATATAAATATATACGGGGCCATTATCAACCATTGTCTGATAACCTATTCATTAACAGGACTATACATAGGACAAGGGGTCATCCATTTAGACTGGAAGAAGAAAAATTTAGCTTAAAGCATAGGAAGGGTTATTTTACGGTGAGAACAATAAAGCTGTGGAATTCTCTGCCTGTTGAGGTGGTTGGGTCAGAGTCTGTACAGACTTTTAAAAAACGACTGGATGACTTCCTGCAGACACAGAATATTAAGGGTTATAATATTTAATATGTGGGTAAAAGCTTCTTGATCCAAGGAGAAATCTGACTGCCATTCTGGGGTCAAGAAGGAATTTTTTCCCAGTATGTTGCATATTGGCAAGCATTCAGACTGGGTTTTTTGCCTTCTTTTGGATCAACAGCAGTAGGTTATGTGGGAGAGGCTGAACCCGATGGACGCATGTCTTTTTTCAGCCTATATAACTATGTAACTATGTAACCCCCCAGCAAGGAGACCTACACCATGGCGGTGTACAGCCATTACAACAGGGACACCCTGCGGGGCATGCTGGAGAATCGGGGAGGTACCCCAGGCTCTAAACGCAAGAAGACCTTGATTAAGGAGCTGCAGGTCCTAGACCGGGTGGGCGTGGCAACGGTGAAGCCACCCGTCCCCACCCCTGTCCTCGCAGAGGAAACGGAAGATGCCTTCGTCAGAAAGGCGCGGCAACGGATCGCCCTACTCGGAGCTGCCCCATCGGAGGCTGACATAAGCAAGGTGATCCAGGAGGTTCAACAGGAAGAGGAGCAAGAAAAGGTCCGTCAGCATGAGTTGCGGATGGCGGCGCTCTGTATGAGGAGTGATGAACTGTCTAACTCCGTCCCCAAACCCGTAGAACCCTGGGTCGAGGTTTACAGCTCGACTGGAGCTTCACCCCGGGAATCTGCACCCCCCAGTGATCACCCTTTCGGGACTTACAGCTCGCCTGGAACCTGTATTGGGGACATCGCACATCCCAGCGACCCTTGGATGGAGACTTACAGCTCGTCTGGAGCTGCATCCGAGGACGCCACACCCCCCAGCGAGTGGCAGTGCCACTGTTTCAGCACCCTCGCGGACTTGAGGGCGGAATTCCCGAGAAGGCTGCAGGAGGGCCTGGTCCGGTACCATGGGTCCACAGTGGAGCCCACCGGGTACGAGTGGCGAGACGAGATCCGCCAGGAACTTTGGTACGAGGCCCTGTACCATGAGAGGGACTACCATGACGTCTATGTTCCCTCCGACGCTGTCATCCACCGGGTGCAGTATGACGCTCGAGCAGCGTTCCTGCAAGATCGGGCCCCGGAGGAGTGGGAGGCAGAGCTCCAGGACCTGGTGCAGCAGGAGATTGCACTGGACGCCGCGTACCGCGCGCTCCGGTGGCTAGCCGGCCCCCTGATACCCCGCACCATTGACGGCGCCTCCACCGCAGGGCCCCGCTATGGTGGCATGGGGCTGCTCTACGAGAGCATGGCCACAGACCCTGGGTTCAGAAAAGAGACAGAAGAGCGGTCGGAGGAGATACTGGAGCGACGGGAACAGGAGCTCCCGTACGACAGCAGGGACTCGGAGTTCGAGGAACTGGAGTTCCTAGCAGAGCGAGAGTGGGAGCTCGAGAAGGCCTACAGGAGATTGTTGGACAGCGTTCCGCAGTCGGGTCTGAGTCCCATGTACTGGGACGGGTCGGCGGAAGGAACCGACAGTCCACAGGACTTGGAAGTATGGGAGGCCGAGATGCTCCCATGGGTCCCCGTTGGGGCCCCAGCAGAAGAAGCTACCCCCTTCAACTCGCAGGATGACACGGTGTCCGTGCCCACGGGACCAGCGGAGGAGCGCCGCTGGCCTCTGCCCACCCTCAGCAGCAGAGAAAGTTATCCTCCACCCAGCAGAAGAGCTGGCCACGGGGCAGAGCGCCGCTGGCCTCTGCCCACTTCCCACAGTCTGCCAGGAGGAGCAGACAGATGGTTCCCCCGGGCTGGGTTGTTCGCAGCCATTGACCGCCCTGGGGATGGAAGAAACCACCCTCCCGCAAGGAGGCCCCCACCCAGCCGAAGAGCTGGCCATGGGGCAGAGCGCCGCTGGCCTCTGCCCACCTTTTCCCAGCTGTCCCGAGGGGCAGGAGGGGGATACCCTGGAGCTGTTTTTCCCACAGCCGCTTGCTTCGTCTGACCCCCTGATTGTTATTTCTGCACCCACCCCCCCAGCAGAAGAGTTGGCAACGGAGCAGAGGGCCGCTGGCCTCTGCCCATTTCCTACTATCCACCCCAAGGAGCAGAAGGGGGATACCCTCGGGCTACCTATCCCGCAGCCACGGATCTCACCCGAGATGGAGGACGTCCTTCTCCTGCCGGGTGAGTCTTCTCCAGCATTCACCACCCCAGCCGACGCACTGGTGGCGGAGCAGAGCCGGTTGCCAACCTGCCCCTCCTTGCAACCCTTTGGCCTGGAGGCCCTCGGCCGCCACCGGCTTTATCAACGGCTGACCAAGGCACTTGGGGTGCCTGCCTTTAGCCCCCTTTTTCCCCGAGTACCCGAGACCACTGGAGATGGCACAGGTGGTACCTCTCCCCAACCATGGGACACTTATTCCGGAGGGGGTACCCCGAAGGACTTACAACCTGCCAGGCACGGCCGCGAGCACCACTGGAGAAGCCTGGCGGCTCGCCTCTTGCCCACGGACTGTGGGCCGCAGAGACTGCACCGACTCCCCCTATACGACCCGTGTGGGTCCAACCGGGCTCGTCGGACTTTGGAAAGGGGGAGGAGTGTCACGGAAGGGACATAGGGGCTCGGCGCAACGAGACCCAGGACTCAAACCCAAGACATTTTTAAAAGGACCTTGTTTTCCTTTGAACGTTTGCAGTGTGCGTTTCAATGTATGAACAGTTTATTTTCCTTGCTAGATGAGGTTTTACTTGATGTGCTGTATTAAGATGTACCTTGTGTGATTTTAAATATACTTTACATCGTTTGGTTTTAGTTTAATTTAGTTTAGTGAAATGACATAGCTTTGGTTTTAAAACATGCTTATATTCCTGTAGGTATATGTGTTTTTCTGTAGCCAGTAAACAAGTTTTGCTGCTGTGTAATTTATGCGTCAGGGATTTTCCCCATTATCTAGCTACATGTTTAATTTAAGGGATCTCTGATAGTGTGTGTTTAATCTGATGTGCTGGAACAATGGATATACAAATGTTGTGTGCGCTGAAGGCTAAGAGAATGTGAAGAATGTTGATTGTAAATAACTGACATAATCTAATTAGATGGGTGTGCTAGTAATTAGTATGGGTATGCAAATTGTGACTGTTATACTTCAGCATAAATAGTGGCGTTGTTCATTAAAAGAGTCAGTTCATCTGAGTGTTTGAAACATACAGCTCTGCCTGGTGTTGTCATTTCACGTCGGCTACATATCACCACCACCCAGGAACGGGTCACTGTAACTCCACAGCAGAACATCGATTCGCCGCGCCGTTGCGCCACCTTGAATCGGTATCTTGGGATACCGCAACCACCCCGAATCGGGACCTCGGCTGAGCGCCATGCCTGCATCTGCAAGGAGACTCTACCGAACCGCGATTCGCCACGCAGACCGTCTCCAGCCCTTCAATGGTCAGTAGATCCGCTGCTCGAGATGCCGAATGCCGTGCCACTCGGTAGTCGGGCGGATTTCCGCCGTGGGTGCCCCATCTACTCTCCAGATCTCCACCGCCACGTAGTCTTCTACCCAAGCCGCTCAAGACGCCGGGTGCCGTGCCACTCGGTAGTCGGGCTTGGCAACACCAAATAAGGGGGTCAGATAGAGCAGGACCGCAGGCGGATACGCCCATTCCGTCATAAGTATGTTTTAAACCCAAAGCTATGTCATTTCACTAAACTAAATTAAACTAAAACCAAACGATGTAAAGTGTCACGGAATGACATAGGGGCTCGGCGCAGCGAGACCCAGGACTCAAACCCAAGACATTTTTAAAAGGACCTTGTTTTCCTTTGAACGTTTGCAGTGTGCGTTTCAATGTATGAACAGTTTATTTTCCTTGCTAGATGTGGTTTTACTTGATGTGCTGTATTAAGATGTACCCTGTGTGATTTTAAATATATTTTACATCGTTTGGTTTTAGTTTAATTTAGTTTAGTGTTAAATGACATAGCTTTGGTTTTAAAATACTATATTTCTGTAGGTAAATGTGTTTTGTGTATACAGTAAACAAGCTTTGCTGCTGTTTAATTTATGCATCAGGGTTTTCCCCATTATCTAGCTACATGTTTAATTTAAGGGATCTCTGATAGTGTGTGTTTAATCTGATGTGCTGGAACAATGGATGTACAAACGTTGTCTGAGTTGAAGGCTAAGAGAATGTGAAGAATGTTGATTGTAAATAACTGACATAACTAATTAGTATGGGTATGCAAATTGTGACTGTTGTACTTCAGCATAAATAGTGGCGTTGTTCATTAAAAGAGCCAGTTCATCTGAGTGTTTGATACATGCAGCTCCGTCTGGTGTTGTCATTTCACGCCAGCTATATATCACCACCGCCCAGGAACGGGTCACTCTAACTCCGCAGCAGAACATCGATTCGCCGCGCCGTTGCGCCACCTTGGATCGGTACCTCGGGATACCGCAACCACCCCGAATCGGGACCTCAGCTCAGCGCCGTGCCCCGCATCTTCAAGGAGACTCTACCGAACCGCGGTTCGCCACGCAGACCGTCTCCAGCCTTCCGAAGGTCAGTAGATCCGCTGCTCGAGACGCCGAGTGCCGTGCCACTCGGTAGTCGGGCAGATTTCCACCGTGGGTGCCCCCATATACTCTCGAGATCTCCACCGCCACGTGGTCTTCTACCCAAGCCGCTCGAGACGCCGGGTGCCGTGCCACTCGGTAGTCGGGCTTGGCAACACCAAAGAGGGGGTCAGATAGAGCAGGACCGCAGGCGGATACACCATTCCGCCACACTAGTGGCAGCGGTGGGATCAGCTCTCTGCAACCCCCAAGAAGACCCGTACCATGGCCGGGTACAGCGTTTACAAGCGGGACGTCCTGCGTGGCATGTTGGAGAATCGGGGAGGTATTCCCGGCAGCAAAAATAAGAAAACCCTAGTGAAGGAGCTGACCAGGATGGACCAGCAAAGGGTGAGCCCCCAACTCTGACTCAGGACCCTCACGAGCACCTTCGGCAGAGAGCTCGGTCGTTGATCATGGGATTCGGCCTCACCCCCTCCGGGGACGCGGTGAGACGACTGATGACGGTCTTCCAAGCAGATGAAAAGAAGGACCGTCAGCACGAGCTGCGATGGGCAGCGCTCTGTGCAAAATGGATTGAATACTTTACCCCTGAACCCTACCCCGTAGAACCCTGGTGCGAGGTTTACAGCCCGCCTGTAGCTTCATCCAGGGAATATACACCCCCCAGCGATACCTCTTTTGTGATTTACAGCGCGCCTGGAGTTATAATTGAGGACACCGCACATCCCAGCGACCCTTGGATGGAGGCTTACAGCTCGCCTGGAGCTGCATCCGAGGACGCCACACCCCCCAGCGAGTGGCCGTGCCACTGTCTCAGTACCCTCGCGGACTCGAGGGCGGAATTTCCGAGAAGGCTGCATTAGTGCCTGGATCGGTACTACAGGTCCACAGTGGAGCCCACTGGGTTCGAGTGGCGGGACGAGATCCGCCAAGAACTTTGGTATGAGGCGCTATGCCATGAAAGGGACTGCCACGGGGTTGATGTCCCTTCGGGAGCTGTCATCTACCAGGTGCAGTATAATGCCAGAGCGGCGTTCCTGCAAGATCGACCCCCGGAGGAGTGGGAGGCGGAGCTCCAATACCTGGTGCAGCAGGAGATTGCACTGGATGCCGCGTACCGCGCGCTCTGGTGGCTCACAGGCCCCCTGCTACCCCGCACCATCGACGGCGCCTCCACCGCAGGCCCCCACTACGGCGGCACAGGGCTGCTGTACGAGAGAATGGCCAGTGACCCTGGGTTCGGAGAAGAGACAGAAGAGCGATCGGAGGAGATACTGGAGCGACGGGAAGAGGAACTCCCGTACGATAGCAGGGACTCTGAGTTTGAGGAACTTGAGTTCCTGGTGGAGCGAGAATGGGAGCTCGAGAAGGCCTACAGGAGATTGTTGGACAGCGTTCTGCAGTTAGGTCTGAGTCCCATGTCCTGGGACTGTCCGGCTGAAGAAACCGACAGTCCAAGAGACCCCGAAGGATGGGAGGCCGAGCTGCTCCCATGGGTCCTCGTTGGGGCCATGGCAGAAGAAGCGATTTCCTCAAACCCGCAGGAAGACACGGTGGCCGTACCCGCGGGTCCAGCAGAAGAGCTGGCAATGGGGCAGAGAGCCGCTGGCCTCTGCCCACTTCCCACAGTCGGCCAGGAGGAGCGGACAGATGGTTCCCCCGGGCTGGGTTGCTCGCAGCCATTGATCGCCCCGGGGATGGAAGAAACCATCCTCCTGCAAGGAGACCCCCACCCAGCCGAAGAGCTGGCCATGGGGCAGAGCGCCGCTGGCCTCTGCCCACTTCCCACAGTCTGCCAGGTGGAGCAGACAGATGGTTCCCCCGGGCTGGGTTGCTCGCAGCCATTGATCGCCCTGGGGATGGAAGAAACCATCCTCCCGCAAGGAGACCCCCACCCAGCCGAAGAGCTTGCCATGGGGCAGAGTGCTGCTGGCCTCTGCCCACCTTTTCCCAGCTGTCCCGAGGAGCAGGAGGGGGATACCCTGGGGCTGTCTCCCCCACAGCCGCTTACCTCGTCCGACCCCCTGGACGTTGTTCAGGCACCCACCTCCCCAGCAGAAGAGCTGGCAACGGGGCAGAGTGCATCTGGCCTCTGTCCACCCTCCGGCGTCTGTCCTGAAGGGCAGAAGGAGGATTTCCCCGGGCTGATTGTTGTGCAGCCCTTGACCCCATCTTCCCTGCTGGATGTTGCTCCCGCACCCACCTGCCCAGCAGAAGCGCTGGCAACGGGGCAGAGTGCATCTGGCCTCTGTCCACTCTCCCTTATCTGCACCGAGGAGCAGAAGGAGGATTCCCCTGAGCAGGTTGATTTGCAGCCACCAACCCCACCAACCCCTTCTCCCGCCGTGTGGTTCTTCTCCAGCATTCACCACCCCAGCCGACGCACTGGTGACGGAGCAGAGCCGGTTGCCAACCTGCCCCTCTTTGCAACCCTTTGGCCCGGAGGCCCCCTGCAGCCACCATTTTTATCAACGGCTGACCAAGGCACTTGGGGCGCATGCCTTTAGCCCCCTTTTTTCCCAGGTGCCCGAGACCACTGGAGATGGCACAGGTGGTACCTCTCCCCAACCACGGGACACTTATTCCGGAGGGGGTACCCCGAAAGACTTACAACCTGCCAGGCACGGCCGCGAGCACCACTGGAGAAGCCTGGCGGCTCGCCTCTTTCCCGCGGACTATGGGCCGCAGAGACTGCACCGACTCCCCCTATACGACCCGTGTGGGTCCAACCGGGCTCGTCGGACTTTGGAAAGGGGGAGGAGTGTCACGGAATGACCCAAGAGGCTCGGCGCAACGAGCCCAGGACTCAAACCCAAGACATTTTTTAAAAGGACCTATGTCATGGAGCTGATGTAACGCTCCATGCTTCAAACTAGGGATGTGTGTTTCGGGTTTCGGAATTTCGGAATTTTCACGAAATTTCCCGATTCGGGTCTTTCGATGCGGCCGAAATTCAGAAATTTTTTAGATCCGAAAAAGTTGAATCTGAACTGTTTTCCGAGCCGAATCGAAAATTTTTCGGAATTTCGAACGGACTTGAAATGTGTCAAATCGAAATCTATTGCTTTGAAACGAGAACAGACATTCCGAGAAAACGAAAAATTTACCAAATCGAAAATTTTTCGGAATTTTCGAATGGACTTGAAATGTGTCAAATCGAAATCTATTGCTTTGAAACGAGAACAGACTTTCCGAAAATACGAAAAATTTGCCAAATCGAAAATTTTTTGGAATTTTCGAATGGACTTGAAATGTGTCAAATCGAAATTTATTTTCCCTCTATTCATGATTTCAGTTCCATTCGGGATTTCGGTTCCATTTCGGTAAGTCTGGACGTCGTATATTTAACTAGTATCGGTTATATCGCTGATTCTGTAAATTTTTTTATTGTTTCCAATGATCCGATAAGAATTTTCGTATTTGGGTCAGTTCCGATTCGTCCGCGGGTCGCGCATGCGCGCGCGCCGGATGTCGTAACTTTATTGAGCCAGTTTTATTGACAACTTTTTGAACAAAATATTGTTTTTATTATTCATTATAATGGCCGCTGAAAGAGAGGAGTGCCGTACAAGCACCTCATCATCTCATGATGAACCACCGGCACCTTGGGAAGAAACGGGCCCCCAATATGGCGTTTGAAGAGATGTTGGAGCTGGTACGCATCTTTGATAGCAAAGATTATGATTGCCGGAAGGGCCCTTACCGCAGGAAGTCTAACGCCAGGAAGGATCGTATCTTAGAGAAGCTACGCACCACCATTTTGGAGTTATTCGGGAAGGACAGGACAAAGGACCAGCTCAGGAAACGCTGGTCTGATTTGAAAGTACGTGAGCAGGAGCAGCTGAGACGCATCCGCCGCGTCATAGCGAAACGTAAGTGTCATGTTATATTGTAAAGCGCTGCGCAAACTGTTGGCGCTATATAAATCCTGTATAATAATAATAATGTGCTTGCATGTGCTAATGTGCACAGAAATACGTTTATTTATCTAGTCCTTTTTTCATGCAATGTGATTGTGTATAGCTTTGCGTTTTCACAACTCGTCATACCTGCATTTTTGCCATAGCTCTTCCTTTTTGTGATTTTACGTATTCGTGAAAATTGTGATATTTGATGTATGTAGATGAAATTACAATGCTGGATTTCTTTTGGCACTGTGTGTACTGTAGTGTGCTGGGGGGGTTGTTGTGACTGAGTGATGCATACGAGATGACCCGCAGCTTGCCCAATATTGGCTCCCACCTGCGCATCAATAAAAATCTCTGCGTCTCTGCTAAGTGATAGGATGGGACATGTAGTTCTTCTGAAAGTGCATCCAAACAGAGCCGCGTTCAATACATCCTCAGCAGCTGCTGCAGCAGTGTCATTGAATGCTTTAGATGCAAATTTCAAAACAAAATGGTGGATTTCTGTTGTTGTTTCTGCAATATCCAGTTTTATTCACAGAAACTGAAAGTGAAACTGAGGCTGAGGCCTTCTATAAAATAACTAAAAGCAGTCGCACAATGCGCTTTGTATGCACACAACACAAATAATAGTTTTTATTGAATAAACGTAATGTTTACTTCTGAAAAAAATATATAAATGAACGGTAATATATGTCTATGTGCAGAGGAAATAAATAAATATTTTGTGACTTTAGAACTATGAGATGGGAGTAGTGGTGGGTCAAGCTGGTAGTGGGTAGTGGAGGGGTGTCGCAATACTTTCGGCAATATAGTGTATAGATATACCATTTTTTCCAGTCTGCATTATTTACGTGTTATTTTTTGGATTTGGCAGAAGACAGGAAGAAGGCCGCAGAATCTGCCCGGGCAGGGACCAGTGCCCCAGTGGAGGAGGAGGAGGAGCCACGGGCGTCCACCAGCGCTGGTATATACTGTTTTATTTTGCAACGACTTTTGGTCAAAAACAGAAACATTTTTTGTTTACTGTATTTTAATTTAATTTTTTTATGTATAGCACAAGAGGAGCAGGAGGAGGAGCACGAGGAAGAGGAGGATGGCGATGATGGAGAGAGGGAGCCGGTGCAGCAGGAGGCCGCCAGTCCAGGTTTTTTCTTTTTACTGTTGTATTTTGTATCGACTTTTGTTCAAAAATAAATCAGTTTTGTTGTTTACTGTATTTTTTATTTCTTTAATTTCTTACATATAGCACTGGATATGCTGACGGTGGTGGTGGGGGAGGAGTCAGAGGAGTCGGAGCCTCAGGAGGCCGCCAGCTCTGGTATATACTACTGTTATATTTTTTCAAGACTTTCAGTCAAAAATAGAAACCTGCTTTACTTACTGTATTTTCCTTCTTTCATTTATTGGATATATAGAAGGAGAAGCCAGACGCCGACGGGAGGCGATCGGCGAGCTTCGCCTGGCAGCTACCGCCATCAACTCCCTACAAGAACTGCTCCAGGAACTGCGGGAGCACATAACCAATGCCGCAGACCTCCTGGAGCAGCAGTGAGACCAGTGGCAGCCTCCTCCAGAATGTGCCTCAGCTGCTCCTGCTCGCGTGCCTTGAGGTCGGACCAGCGTTTTCAGAGATGGTCCTTCGTCCAGTCCTTCCCGAACAGCTCCAGGATGGTGGTGCGTAGCTTTTCAAGGATACGATCCTTGCGTGTGTTATTCTTCCTGCCGTAAGGGCCCTTACAGCAATCGTAATCTTTGCAATCCAAGATGCGGACCAGCTCCAACATCTCCTCAAATGCAAGTAACTTGTTGGGCAGTTTGCCATCCTTGGCATGTTCCCTTCCCTATGTTAATATGTTGTAAATAAATTTTCTATTTTTTCACTATTTTCCTGTTTGTGTGCGTTGCTTTTCCTTACTTAATAAGTTAATATGTATTGCTTGGTTTCCACACTGTTAAAATTATATGTACATAAATGTATTGACATTTCTATGGACCCTTTGTCATAAATTTGTCAACATATTTGTGGCCATGAATGTGACTGTGCACATTCTACACTTCCTGCCTGGCCAATAAGTGACGTGGCCTGGTTTTTTGTTAAGCTTAGGCGATGTCACAACAACACGGATTTTTGTCCTCAGTCACATTCATTGTATAACCAAGAATTTATCAAAAAATATTGATGGCAGCACTGTGTGAAGTCTTCTCCGACACAACCCAAAGATCCTTAGTGCGGCTCAGGTCTAGTTTATTTGTCCCTGTTTGCAGCTTCACACAACACCTCCTCCCAGCTATGAGCTCTCTCCCACCGCTGCCCGCTAAGACGCTGCCCACCAACATGGTCACATCTTTGCAGGAAGACAACAGCGTGGGGGAACAGCAGCTGCTGACAGTCCCAAGACCTCGTCACAATGACGTCAGTTTTGGAGTTAACCCCTAACTGTGACCAATGGTGGAGATAGGGGGTTCATTGGAACCCCTATCTCCCGATCCGCGGCAGCTATCGGTTGGTTAATGTTTGGTATCTTTGGATCGACCAGAGCATGGCCTTTCCAACAATACCAAACATGACAATGTTAAAAATTTTAAAAAATTTAAATAAAAAAAAAAAATACAGGTTTTTTGTTTTGTTTTGTTAATGCAGCAATATTGTTGCCATTTCAATTATAATGTGAACAATGATGCTGCACTAAGGATTTTTGTATGGGGTGCGTTTGTTAAAAATAGTGTAATTGTCACCCAAAAAAATATAACAAGTCCCCTTTTCAATTTTTTTTAACAAACGCAACTCATAAAATATAACCGCAAACACTCGCATGTTGAAATGTGAAAAAAACACCTTACACCTTGTAAAACAAACATTGAAAATTCTAATTTTATTGCATTTTTTGTTATAATATACAGACAGGACATGACGCATACATATGATAATGATATATTATGAATCATCTGCCGAGTCTGCCGGAAAGAACGATATATAACATGTCTGGGTCATATTATAAAAGAAGGCTTCAAAACGCGTTTAAACAAGAGGAGCGAAACTGTTAAAAATTAGCTCTGCAGCAGACTGCAGTGCCGCACACAGGCGTGAAGGGAAGCCGTGAAATGCCTCAGCAGCGAAAGGGTTAATTTATATTTTTGTCTGTTTTAAATCATTTTATTTTATTTATTTTTTTCATTTCAGATCATTTTGATCAACTATTTTTCCGTTTTAAAACATTTTTGTTCTGGTTTTTATTTTTAAAGTCAGACCATTCGGGTCAGTTTACCGTTTTTTAAATCGTTTTGTTCTTTTTTTTTTGTTCCTTGGCTTTCATACCATTTTTTTAATGTGATTAAATAAATAAAGTTGTGAAATGTATATTCATAAGAAAAAAAGGATCTTTATTTAATAAAAAAAAAAAACACGATAGAATCGCCAGAATTATCGTATCGACAGAATGAATTATCGGATCCGAAAAACAAACCAAAAATTTATTATAAAAAAATATAAAGTATAAAAAAGTAAACCATAGTACTTTACATCAAAACGAATAGAGTTAGACACTTTGAAACGAGGAGAACAGACGTTCCTAAAAAAAAGAAAATTTCCGAAATCACGAAAAGTCGATACAAAAAATGAGCAAAGTGACCCGAAAATACGAAAAATGGTCGATATTCCATAAAAATGTACACAATCGAAAATTTTAAACATCAGAACAAATCGAACCGAAAAAAAAATCGGTGCACAAGCCTATTAATATCTGACATCCCGATGTGAAACATCAGGACTTTTGCATTAGATTTCGACCATTTTTATTTTTTTAACTTCTGGATAGTCGAAAATCGAAATCTATCCAAAAAGTCCCAATGTTTCACATCATTCTGAACTTTGTTTGGATAGAGTAAGTCCGTGGGCGTGCGGCCGTTAAATGTATATACCAGTGGCGTCGTAACATGGGGGTGCGGCCCGCACCAGGTGACACCCGCCTTTAGGGTGACACCGTCACCCTAAGGGCGGGTGTCTCACCCTCCGCCGCGTTTTTCGCTCCCTGCGAGCGTTCGAAGCATGCAGCTTCGGCGCTCGCCTGGAGGAAACACGTCACCAGCCAATCGCAGCTTGTCACATGGCTCCCCCTGGCGAGCGCCCAAGCTCCGCGCCGCCGGACGCTCTGAGGGAGCGAAAAAGGCGGCAGAGGTGAGCTGGGGCCATTATCATGAGGTGCTGGGGCATTCCATGTGCTGGGACAAATCCATGAGGAGCTGGGGCATATCCATGAGGAGCTGGGGCATTCCATGTGCTGGGGCATATCCAGGAGGAGCTGGGGCATATCCAGGAGGAGCTGGGGCAAATCCATGTGTGAGCTGGGGCAAATCCATGTGTGAGCTGGGGCATATCCATGAGGAGCTGGGGCATGTCCACGAGGAGCTGGGGCATGTCCACGAGGAGCTGGGGCATGTCCACGAGGAGCTGGGGCATATCCACGAGGTGCTGGGGCAATATCCATGAGGAGCTGGGGCATATCCATGAGGATGTTGGATGTCGGCCAAGCTTCCGGGAACTCCCCCTGAGGACTGGCGTCATCGTGCATAGCACAATGACGCCAGTCCTGGAGTTAACCCCTAGCTGCCACCAATGGTGGAGATAGGGGGTTCCAAAATGAACCCCCTATCTCCCGATCCGTGGCAGCTAGGGGTTAAAGTTTGGTATTGTTGGATCAGCCAGAGCATGGCCGTTCCAACGATACCAAACACGAATGTGAAAAACGTTTGTAAAAAAAATAAAAATAAAAAAATATTTTAAAAAATTTATAAAAAAAAAATAAACAATTTTGTTTTCTTTTTTTTGGTTTGTTAATGCAGCAATATTCTTCCCATTTCAATTATAATGTGAACAATGATGCTGCACTAACGATTTTTGTATGCGGTGCGTTTGTTAAAAAGTTTGTAATTTTCCCCAAAAAAAATTGTAACGAGACCCCATCTCTAATTTTTTTAACAAGCGCACCCCATACAAAATATAACCGCAATTGCTCGCATGTTAAAATGTGAAAAAAAAACACTTTACACGTTGTAAATTATTGAAAAATCATATTTTATTGCATTTTTTGTTATAATATACAGACAGGTCATGACGTATACATATAATAATGACATATTATGAATCTACCGAGTCTGACGGAAAGAACGATATATAATATGTCTGGGTCATATATTGAAATAAGGCTTCAAAACACGTTTAAACATGATGAGCAAAACCGGTAAAAATGAGCGCAGCACAGAGGTGGGAAAAGCCTCAGCATCGAAAGGGTTAATTAAAAAAACACGATAGAATCGCCAGAATTATCGTATCGACATAATGAATTATTGGATCCGAAAAACAAACCCAAAATTTATTATAAAAAATATATAAAGTAGTATTAAAAAAGTAAACCATAGTAGTTTTCATCAAAACGAATAGAGTTAGACAGCTTTGAAACGAGAACAGACGTTCCGAAAAAACGAAAAGTTCCGAAAAACGAAAAATTGGCGATATGCCGAAAACCATGTACAATTCCGAAAAACGAAAAGTTCCGATAAATGAAAAGTTCCGAAAAACGAAAAATGGGCGATATGCCGAAAACCATGTACAATTCCGAAAAACGAAAATTTCCAAAATAACGAAAAGTCGATACAGAAACCTAGTGAAGTTACCCGAAAATACGAAAAATGGTCGATATTCCGAAAAATAAATGTACCCGAAAACCGAATCGAGCCGAACCGAATCGAAACAGAAAGCAGTCGAAACGAGCCGAATCGAAAAGTTTAAAAATTCAAAAAATCGAATCGAATCGAAAAAAAATTGGTGCACATCCCTACTTCAAACCTCAGAGGACTTTATGGTCATTTATATTGTGTGATTTTAAATATAGTTTACATCGTTTGGTTTTAGTTTAATTTAGTTTAGTGAAATGACATAGCTTTGGTTTTAAAACATACTTATATTCCTGTTGGTAAATGTGTGTTTCTGTAGCTAGTAAACAAGTTTTGCTGCTGTGTAATTTATGCGTCAGGGATTTTCCCCATTATCTAGCTACATGTTTAATTTAAGGGATCTCTGATAGTGTGTGTTTAATCTGATGTGCTGGAACAATGGATGTACAAACGTTGTGTGAACTGAAGGCTAAGAGAATGTGAAGAATGTTTATTGTAAATAACTGACATAACTAATTAGTATGGGTATGCAAATTGTGACTGTTGTACTTAAGCATAAACAGTGGCGTTGTTCATTAAAAGTCAGTTCATCTGAGTGTTTGATACATGCAGCTTTGCCTGGTGTTGTCATTTTGACGCCGGCTATATACATCACCACCACCCAGGAACGGGTCACTCTAACTCCGCAGCAGAACATCGATTCGCCGCGCCGTTGCGCCACCTTGGATCGGTACCTCAGGATACCGCAACCACCCCGAATCGGGACCTCGACTCAGCGCCGTGCCCCGCATCTTCAAGGAGACTCTACCGAACCGCGGTTCGCCACGCAGACCGTCTCCAGCCTTCCAAAGGTCAGTAGATCCTCTGCTCGAGACGCCGAGTGCCGTGCCACTCGGTAGTCGGGCGGATCTCCACCGTGGGTGCCCCATATACTCTCCAGATCTCCACCGCCATGTGGTCTTCTACCCAAGCCGCTCGAGACGCCGGGTGCCGTGCCACTCGGTAGTCGGGCTTGGCAACACCAAAGAGGGGATCAGATAGAGCAGGACCGCAGGCGGATACCCCATTCTGCCACACCCCCCTTGCACCTTGCTCCCAAAAAAGACGCGACACCCCCTTGCACCTCGCTCCCAAAAAAGACGTGACACCCTGCTCCCAAAAAAGACGCAACACCCCCCTTGCACCTTGCTCCCAAAAAAGAAGCAACACCCTGCTCCCAAAATAGACGCGACACCCCCCCTTGCACCCCGCTCCCAAAAAAGACGCGACACCCCCCTTGCACCCCGCTCCCAAAAAAGATGCGACACCCTGCTCCCAAAAAAGACGCAACACCCCCCCTTGAACCTCGCTCCCAAAAAAGACGCGACACCCCCCATGCGCCCCGCTCCCAAAAAAGACGAAACACCCTTCTCCCAAAAAAGACGCAACACCCCCCTTGCACCCCACTCCCAAAAAAGACGCGACACCCCCTTGCACCCCGCTCCCAAAAAAGATGCGACACCCTGCTCCCAAAAAAGACGCGACACCCCCCTTGCACCCCGCTCCCAAAAAAGATGCGACACCCCCCTTGCACCCCGCTCCCAAAATAGACGCAACACCCTGCTCCCAAAAAAGACACGACACCCCCCTTGCACCCTGCCCCAAAAAAGATGCGATACCCCCTCTTGCACCCCGCTCCCAAAAAAGACGCAACACCCTGTTCCCAAAAAAGACGCAACACCCTGCTCCCAAAAAAGACGCGACACCCCCCTTGAACCCTGCTCCGAAAAAAGACGCGACACCCCCCCTTGCGCCCCGCTCCCAAAAAAGACAAAACACCCTGCTCCTAAAAAGGACTCGACACCCCCCTTGCACCCCGCCCCCAAAAAAGATGCGATACCCCCTCTTGCACCCCGCTCCCTAAAAAGACGCAACACCCTGCTCCCAAAAAAGATGCAACACCCTGCTCTCAAAAAAGACGCGACACCCCCCTTGCACCCCGCTCCCAAAAAAGATGCGACACCCTGCTCCCAAAAAAGATGTGACACCCCCCTTGCATCTCGCTCCCAAAAAAGACGCAACACCCTGCTTCCAAAAAAGACGCAACACCCTGCTCCCAAAAAAGACGTGATCCCCCTTGCACCCCGCTCCCAAAAAAGACACGACACCCCCTTGCACCCCGCTCCCAAAACAGATGCTACACCCTGCTCCCAAAAAAGATGCGACACCCCCCTTGCACCCCGCTTCCAAAAAAGACACGACACCCTGCTCCCAAAACAGACGCGACACACCCCCTTGCACCCCGCTCCCAAAAAAGATGAGACACCCAGCTCCCAAAAAAGACGCGACACCCCCCCTTTGCACCACGCTCCCAAAAAAGACGCAACACCCCCCTTGCACCCCGCTCCCAAAAGAGACGCAACACCCTGCTCCCAAAACAGACGCGACACCCCCCTTGCACCCCGCTCCCAAAAAAGATTTGACACCCTGCTCTCAAAAAAGACGCAACACCCTGCTCCCAAAAAAGACTCAACACCCTGCTCCCAAAAAAGACACGATACCCCCCTTGCACCCTCTTCCAAAAAAGACGCAACAACCTGCTCCCAAAAAAGACACGACACCCCCCTTGCACACTACTCCCAAAAAAGACGCGACACCCCCCTTGCACCCCGCTCCCAAAAAAGATGAGACACCCTGCTCCCAAAAAAGACGCGACACCCCCCCTTGCACCACCCTCCCAAAATAGACGCGACACCCCCTGTGGCGGAATGAGTGTTGTCCGCCTGCGGGTGTGCTTCAATCTGCTCCCCCACTACGCTTACCGCCGGCCCGACTACCAAGTGACACGGCACTCAGCGTCTCGTGCGACCTGGAGTGACCCTGGGGAGGGGATGGCGGGCCGTGGAAGGGAACCCCTGGGTGAGACCAGCCTGACCACCAAGCGACACGGCACTCGGCGTCTCGAGCAGCTGGCCTACTGACCTGGTGGGAGAATGGATCGGGTGTGGAACGGCCGTTCGGATGAAGGAATCGGATTTCCTTCGGGTGGTGTTCGGAACTCTTTCGGTTCTTATTCGGATCTCCGTCGATCGGATGTAGCACTCGATGTACCAAAGCGCGGTAGACGCGCTGCGGTTTTCGGATTGGCAAATGGGAGCGAAGCGTAGCCGTTCGTTCGATCTGGTCGAAACGTCCGATGCACTCCTGCTCTGATTCGGGATGCAGACACAGGGTGGTCGGATCGTACCTCGATCGTGAATAACGTACCCTGCAGACCACGCGGGATCTCAGCGGCATAGACGGCAATAAAGGACACCAGACGGAGCTGTATGTACTAGATCAACTGTTTATTTTTTACACGTCCCATATATTTATAACCATTTGGACAGCAAGAAAACAATGGGAATCCCTGCCCGCCCCCACAAGCCTCATTGGCCCTCGCTGGAAGGAGGCACCCGGGTCCCGATCCGCATTGGCGGTTACGAATCGGGGTGTTGCCGATTCGCAACCGGATGGTCCGAATCGGCCATTTTACGATTCGACCGGACGGTCCGAATCGGCCATTTTACGATCCGATCGATTCGACCGGATCCACGAGGCGCTGGGAAAATGGCGGCGAGCAAGGCACACAATGGAATACACACATTTCGCAATACACCTACGGGGACACTTTTATTACACCACACAAATAAAACCACATCTAAATGAAATAACACACGGAATTCCGCTGGTGCAACGGCACCTAAGAGTCTGGAGGGACCGAACCGTCCCAAAGGACCACCCCTGGCTGAGGGTGCTGGGCCATTCCGTGACACCCCCTTGCACCCCGCTCCCAAAAGAGACGCAACACCCTGCTCCCAAAAAAGACGCGACACCCCTCCTTGCACACTACTCCCAAAAAAGACGCGACACCCCCTTGCACCCCGCTCCCAAAAAAGATTTGACACCCTGCTCCCAAAAAAGACACAACACCCCCCCTTGCACCCCGCTTCCAAAAAAGACTCAACACCCTGCTCCCAAAAAATATGCGACACCCCCCTTGCACCCCGCTCCCAAAAAAGACACAACACCCTGTTCCCAAAAAATATGTGACACCCCCCCTTGCACCCCGCTACAAAAAAAGACACGACACCCCCTTGCTCCCAAAAAAGATGCGACACCCTGCTCCCAAAAAAGACGCAACTCCCCCTCCTTGCACCCCGCTCCCGAAAAAGACGCGACACCCTGCTCCCAAAAAAGATATGAATATATATATATATATGAAAATATGTATATATATATATCTATACTATAAAAGGATAAGCTAAAAACTGTCCGTCGCCAAAACCCTACTGCGCATGCGCGACGGACATTTGAATGCGGCCGTTAGAACACACAGGTAGCTGCGCGTGCCGGCCGCGTGAAAAAAAAAAAAAAAAAACGGCACGAGCCGCGCGCAGCTACCCGTGTGTTTACACGGCCAGATGCCCCGATCCTCCAGCGGTGACCGTCCTCCGGCTGCCGGCGGGCCTCCAGGCTCAGGCGAGCCCCCGGCTCGGTTTGGGCCTACAGGCCCAGCCGAGCCGGGGACTCGCCTAAGCCTAGAGGCCCGCCGAGCAGCCAGCGGCAGCCGGAGGAGGTCACCGCTGGAGGATCGGGGCCGAAGTTCCCAAACAAATACACCCCAAAATCGGCCCTGAGCTCCAGCGGAGACCTCCTCCGGCTGCCGCTGGCTGCTCGGCGGCCCTCTAGGCTTAGGCGAGCCCCCGGCTCGGTTTGGGCCTACAGGCCCAGCCGAGCCGGGGACTCGCCTAAGCCTAGAGGCCCGCCGAGCAGCCAGCAGCAGCCGGAGAAGGTCACCGCTGGAGGATCGGGGCCGAAGTTCCCAAACAAATACACCCCAAAATCGGCCCTGAGCTCCAGCGGAGACCTCCTCCAGCTGCCGCTGGCTGCTCGGCGGGCCTCTAGGCTTAGGCGAGCCCCCGGCTTGGCTTGGGCCTACAGGCCCAGCCGAGCCGGGGACTCGCCTAAGCGTAGAGGCCCGCCGAGCAGCCAGCGGCAGCCGGAGGAGGTCACCGCTGGAGGATCGGGGCCGAAGTTCCCAAACAAATACACCCCAAAATCGGCCCTGAGCTCCAGCGGAGACCTCCTCCAGCTGCCGCTGGCTGCTCGGCGGCCCTCTAGGCTTAGGCGAGCCCCCGGCTCGGTTTGGGCCTACAGGCCCAGCCGAGCCGGGGACTCGCCTAAGCCTAGAGGCCCGCCGAGCAGCCAGCAGCAGCCGGAGAAGGTCACCGCTGGAGGATCGGGGCCGAAGTTCCCAAACAAATACACCCAAAATCGGCCCTGAGCTCCAGCGGAGACCTCCTCCAGCTGCCGCTGGCTGCTCGGCGGGCCTCTAGGCTTAGGCGAGCCCCCGGCTTGGCTTGGGCCTACAGGCCCAGCCGAGCCGGGGACTCGCCTAAGCGTAGAGGCGGCCGAGCAGCCTGCTCGGCCGGAGGAGGTCACCGCTGGAGCTCAGGGCCGATGTTGCCTAACACATACTCACCGACATCGGCCCTTAACTCCTCCAGCGATGGCGGTCCCGCTTGCAGCATCCTCTCTCCGTTGCTCGCCGGAATGACGTCACGAAAGCCTTTGACCCCGGGGGTCAAAGGCTTTCGTGACGTCATCCTGGCGAGCAACGGAGCGAGAGAGGATGCTGCAAGCGGGACCGCCATCGCTGGAGGAGCTAAGGGCCGATGTCGGTGAGTATGTGTGGAACCGGTGGAGGACTCGAGGCCGATGTAGGTGAGTATGTGCTCTACACACACACACACCCTGCTTGCTCGGCCGGTATCCAAGCTTAGGTGAGCCCCCGGCTTGGCTTGGGCCTAGAGGCCCTGCCGAGCCGGGGACTCGCCTGAGCATGGAGGCCGGTCGAGTTGCATGCTCGGGCGTCCTCCAGGCTCAGGCGAGTCCCCGGTTCGGCTGGGCCTCTAGGCCCACGCCAAGCCGGGGGCTCGCCTAAGCTTGGTCGGCATCCAGGCTCAGGCGAGCCCCCGGCTTGGCTTGGGCCTAGAGGCCCAGCCGAGCCAGGGACTCACCTGAGCCTGGAGGACGGCCGAGCATGCAACTCGACCGGCCTCCATGCTCAGGCGAGTCCCCGGCTCTGCTGGGCCTCTAGGCCCAAGCCGGGGGCTCGCCTAAGCTTGGATACCGGCCGAGTAAGCAGGGTGGGTGTGGAGAGCACATACTCACCTACATTAGCCCTGAGCTCCAGCGGTGACTGTCCTCCGGCTGTCGCAGGCTGCTCGGCCGGCCTCCAGGCTCAGGCGAGCCCCCGGCTTGGCTTGGGCCTACAGGCCCAGCCGAGCCGGGGGCTCGCCTAAGCCTGGAGGCCGGCCGAGCAGCCTACGACAGCCACCGCTGAGGCTCCGGGCCAATGTAGGGGGATGTTGCCTACACATACTCACCTACATCGGCCCTTAGCTCCTCCAGCGATGGCGGTCCCGCTTCCAGCGTCCTCTCTCGCTCCGTTGTTCGCCGGAATGACGTCAACGAAAGCCTTTGACCCCGGGGGTCAAAGGCTTTCGTGACGTCATCTCCGGCGACCAAGGGAGCGAGAGAGGACGCTGGAAGCGGGACGCGGACCGCCATCGCTGGAGGGCTGATGTAGGTGAGTATATCCACGAGCGGGGGGGCCATATCCACGAGCGGGGGGGCCATATCCGAGCCGGGGGGGGCGATATCCACGTGCTGGGGCGATATCACGAGCTGGGGCAGTATCCACGAGCTGGGCCAATATCCACGAGCTGGGGCAGTATCCACGAGCTGGGGCAAGTATCCACGTGCTGGGGCAGTATCCACGTGCTGGGCAGTATCTTCACGAGCTGGGGCAGTATCCGCACGTGCTGGGGCATATCTCACGAGCTGGGGCAGTATCCACGAGCTTGGGCAGTATCCCACGAGCTTGGGCAGTATCCACGGAGCTGGGGCAGTATCCACGTGCTGGGGCAGTATCCACGTGCTGGGGCAGTATCCATCCACGTGCTGGGCGCAGTATCCATCCACGTGCTGGGGCAGTATCCACGTGCTGGGGCAGTATCCACGTGCTGGGGCAGTATCAATCACCACGTCTGGGGCAATATCCATGTGCTGGGGCAGTATCCACGTGCTGGGGCAGTATCCACGAGCTGGGGCAATATCCACGTGCTGGGGCAGTATCCACGTGCTGGGGCAGTATCCACGTGCCTGGGCAAGTATCCACGTGCTGGGGCAATATCCACGTGCTGGGTCAATATCCACGTGCTGGAGCAGTATCCACGTGCTGGGGCAGTATATCCAGGAGCTGGGGCAGTATCCACGAGCTGGGGCAGTATCACGAGCTGGGGCAATATCCACGTGCTGGGGCAGTATCCATCCACGTGCTGGGGCAATATCCACGTGCTGGGGCAATATCCACGTGCTGGGGCAGTATCTCACGTGCTGGGGCAGTATCCACGTTCTGGGCAGTATCCACGTGCTGGGCAGTATCCACAGTGCTGGGGCAATATCCACGAGCTGGGGCAATATCCACGTGCTGGGGCAATATCCACATGCTGGGGCAGTACCACGTGCTGGGGCAATATCCACACGAGCTGGGGCAGTATCAAGCTGGGGACAGTATACATGAGCAGGGCAGTATATCCACAATAGACGTGCCCTCTGGGCAGGCTTTACAACTAGTAAATATATAAATATATATATATATGAATATATATATATGAATGAATATATATATATGAATATATATATATGAATATATATATATATGAATATATATATTGTCACGGAATGGCTCAACACCCTCAGCCAGGGGCGGTGCACAATGACATTGATATGGCCATGAACACTTAGGTGCGGTGGCACGCACAGAGTTTCGAAGTACTTTTATTTAGATGTGGTTATGTGTGGTGTAATAAAGTGTCCCCGTTAGTTATTGTGAAATGTGTTCCCTTTGTCTGCCTTGCCCGCCGCCATATTCCGATCGCCTCGTGGTTGCGATCAGATTATTCGAATCGGAAAATGGCCGATTCGGACCATCCGGTCGAATCGCAAAATGGTCGATTCGGACCATCCGGTCCGAATCGGCGACTCCCGATCCGTAACGGCCAATGGGTCTTGTGAGGGCGGGCAGGGATTCCCATTGTAATCCTAATTGTGTGAAGTTGAAAATGTAGGAGATGTGAATAATAAACTCAGATCTACCAGTGCATCCAGCCTCGTCTGATGACTTTATTTCTCCGTCGCATACATTGTCTGATATCCCCCGCGGTCTCAGGGTGCGGTGTCCAGCAACGATCTGAACCGAATCGAGCGCCCTGTGCCTGCATCGAGCATCAGGACAGAGGCGCCGCGTGAGGTCATCGAGTCTGATTATATCCAACCGGGATCCCAATCCGAAAGGCGCGGCCGCGCGTACTGCGCTTCGGTATATCAGGGGATCGAGATAAGATCCGAACAGTCAGCCGCTTCCGTGAGATCCGTAACGTTCTCCGCAATCCGATCCGAAGCTTCACCCGCAACCAGATCCGAAACGTTTCCCGCTCACCAGATCCGAAACGTTTCCCGCTCAGATCTGAATATTCCTCCGCGGCAGATCCGATCTCCATATTCGGACGGCCGCTCCGCAGACGACTCCCGCATCCACAAGGTCAGTGAACCAGCTGCTCGAGACGCTGAGCCCCGTGGTGCTCAGTGGTCGGGGGCGGGTTCTACGCAGGGGTCCCCTCCACCGCCCGCTAACCTTCCCCAGGGTCACGCCAGGCGGCACGAGACGCCGAGTGCCGCATCACTCGGTACGGCCAGCGTAAGCGCCGGGGGCACGCAGATAGAGCACACCCGCAGGCGGACAACATCCCATTCCGTCATACTGGTGGCAGCGGTGGATAAGCTCTCTGCAGACCCCTAGGAGACCCTCACCATGACAGGGTACGGTGCCTACAAGCGGGACGTCCTGCGTGGCATGCTGGAGAACCGGGAGGCGCCCGGGCTCCAAGAGCCGGGAGGCCATGATGGAGGAACTAAGGAGGATGGATCAAGAGGCGGCCTTCGCAGCGTTACCTGCTGACATCGCGCCGGCACCCGTCCCCACCGAGGCCGATGACAGCGATTTTCACCGGAAGGTGCGGCAGCGGGTCATTATGATGAGACCGGCCCCATCGGAGGCTGCTATGCAGAATCTGATTCGGGAAATCAGTCAGGAAGAGGAGCGAGAGGAAAGATCGGGCGCACGAGCTGCGGCTGGCTGAAGTGCGAAGCCGACGGAGCCCGTTCCCCTTCGACCGTTCCACCGGGCGCAAAGTGCCTTTTCAGGCGTTCAAGGAGTCCGGGAAGCAGAGGAGGAGATAGAGAGCTACCTCCAGGACTTTGAGCGCCTGTGCCAAGTGCACGAAGTGCACCGTGCCGACTGGGTGAGGATTTTGGCGTGTAAGCTGACCGGTCGGGCCGCAGAGGCCTACCGCACGGTGCCAGACGAATAGGCCACCAGTTACCTGCACGTAAAGCAGGCGCTGCTGAGCAGGTTCGCCGTGACCCCGGAAGCCAGCCGGGTGAAGTTCCGGAACTCTCGCCGGCCCAGTGGCGCTACTCACGTTGAGTGGGCCCATCGTTTGCAGCGGGACTTACGCACCTGGTTCTCGGGTAGCAGAGCGGAGTCCGTTACTGAAATTACCCAGCTGCTGCTGCTCGAGCAGTTTTTTGAGCACACCCCCTCCGCTATCCGGGAGTGGGTGCGTGACAAGAAGCCCCAGACAGTGCAGCAAGCGGCTACCTGGGCCGACAAATATACGGACACTCGGATGATGTCCGGGGGGGAGCGATCCCTGCCCGTCCGACCAGCCCTACCTGCTCCACCACCCCCACCACCGGCTGTCCGGACGCCGGCAGCACGGCCCACCAGCCGGCCCAACAACTTGGCTAATGTCCGGTGCTACGGGTGCAATCAAGATGGGCATTACAAGCAGTATTGCCCCAACCGATCGGAGTCGACCCGACCGCCCGCCAGACCGTCGTCGACCGTCCATTGCTGCGACGCCGAAACCCCGTGGCCGGAGGCCCTGGAGGAATGGGAGCAGTTACATGAGGCCGACCCCGTGCAAGCCGCCGCGGACGACAACCGCCGTCATCACCGTCAGGCGGTGTGGATAAACGGGCGGCCCGCTGAGAGGGCTGCGGGACTCCGGGGCTACCTATTACCCTGGTCCGGCCTCACTTGGTTCAGTCGAACGACCGTCTGCAAAGCACCATTGTAGTACGGGTGGCCGGGTGAAGGTGCTCCGGCTCGAGACGGCTCGGGTTCACCCTGGACTGGGGGAACGGGGAGAGAGTGGTGAGGGTGGGGTTGTTGAAGCAACTGCCGGCCGAGGTGCTCCTTGGCAACGACCTGGGGCGGCTAGTCTCTTCTTACTCCACAGATGCAGCTACCCAGTAACCACTAGGCAACAGAGCCAACGCCACGGCAGGGGCACTCCGAACGGGACCCAGGTGAGATCCCAACCAAAACCTTCCCGACCTCCCAAACCTCCCCGACCGCCCAGACCTCCCTCCCCACCCCAGACCGCCACAACCTCCCATACCCCGACGGGTCCCGACTCCTCCCTTCCCACCTGACCTCCCTTCCCCGTGGAGTTCCCCGAGACGCTTCGCCACCAGACCCAGACCGACCCCACGCTACAGTGCTACCGGGATCGGGCCGGTCAGGGCCTGGACGACCAAGGAAGGACAGGATAGAGTGGGAGGATGGGCTGCTTTACCAGTACACCGCGAGGGAGGGGTCCAAGAAGAAGCAGGTTCCGCAGAAGCAGATGGTGGTGCCCCAGGGCCCTAGGCAGGAGCTTCTGCGCTTGGCTCATGACATTCCCCTTGCAGGTCACTTAGGGCAGACGAAAACTCGGCACAGGTTGGCACGCGCGTTTTTCTGGCCCCGCCTTAGCGAAGACACCCGCGACTATTGCCGCACCTGCCCAGTTTGCCAGAAAACTGGGAAGGCCGGGGATCACCCAAAAGCGCCCCTGCGCCCCATGCCCATCATTCAGGAGCCCTTTAGCCAGGTGGCGGTTGACATCATTGGGCCGTTGCCGCGGCCCAGTGCCACCGGTAAGAGGTATATACTTACCGTAGTGGATTATGCCACCCGGTACCCCGAGGCTGTGGCCTTGGCCAACATCCAGGCGGACACCGTAGCGGACGCGCTCCTCCGGGTGTTCACGAGGGTAGGGTTTCCCCGAGAAATCCTGTCCGATCAGGGTACCCAGTTCACCGCTGAGCTCACCCAACAGCTCTGGCGTCTCTGTGGTGTGAGGGCGCTGCACAGCGCCCCGTATCACCCCCAGACAAATGGGCTCTGCGAGCGGTTTAATGGGACCCTGAAGCAGCTCATTCGGGCCTTCGTGCACGAAAGCAGGGATTGGGAGAAGTATCTTCCCCACCTACTGTTTGCCTACTGGGAGGTTCCTCAGGAATCCACCGGATACTCCCCCTTTGAGCTGCTGTATGGGCGCCAAGTGAGAGGACCCCTGGATCTGGTTAGGGCTCAGTGGGAGGGGGAACAGGAGGAAGATGGGGTTCCTGTGTTGGATTACGTTTTGAAGCTCCGGGAGCGTTTGGCAGAACTCGCGGGGTTCGTGCAGGAGAACATGGAGACGGCCCAGGCTCAGCAGAAGGCGTGGTACGACCGCGCTGCTTGCAGTCGCTCGTTCTGCGTGGGGCAGAAGGTTCTGGTGCTGAAGCCACAGCGGCAGAACAAGCTGCAGGCGGCCTGGCAAGGTCCCTACAAGGTGGTAACCCAGCTGGGGGATACCACCTATGTGGTTGTTAGCTGCGCAGACACCAGAATCCAGCGGACGTTCCACATCAATATGCTGAAGGCCTACCATGAGCGACCGGAGACGGTGGACGCCATATGCGCGCCGGCTGCCGAGGAGATGGAACCATTCCCGTTGGTAGAACTCCCGGGGGTAGCCAAGCAGCCTTCCGGGGTGGAACAAGTGCAGCTGGGGGAGGAGTTAGGGCCTGAGAAGCAGGCGCAGGCGCGGCAGCTGCTTCATGACTACCCGGGGGTTTTCTCGGCCCTTCTGGGATACACTGACCAGGCCATCCATCAAGTGGACACGCCCGGTCAGAGACCCCTTCGGCAACCCGCATACCAACTCCCGGAAGCGGTCCGCGAGTCCATGCGGGCCGAGATCCGGGAGATGCTGGAGCTGGGGGTCATTGAACCGTCAGCCAGCCCATGGGCGTCGCCCGTGGTCCTGGTGCCCAAGAAAGACGGTACCACCAGGTTCTGCGTCGACTATCGGCGGATAAACGACTGTACCATTACAGACGCTTATCCCATGCCCCGAGTCGACGAGCTGCTAGACCAGATCTCCCGGGGTCATTTTCTGACCACGGTCGATCTGTGCCAGGGGTATTGGCAGATTCCCCTTGCCGAGGAGGCGACCCCGAAGTCGGCCTTCATCACCCCATTCGGCTTGTATCAGTTTCGAGTCATGCCGTTCGGGATGAAGAACGCCCCTGCTACCTTCCAGCGGTTAATCGATCGCCTCCTCGATGGCCTCCAGGGATTCGCTTGCGCATACCTGGATGACATAGCCATCTATAGCCAGACCTGGGAGGAGCACCTGGACCATGTAGGGACTGTCCTGGGCCGGATTAGGGACGCCAACCTGACCCTTAAGCCGGAGAAATGCAAAGTGGGGATGGCCGAAGTGCAGTATCTGGGCCACCGGGTGGGGTGCGGGATACAACGGCCAGAGCCCGCCAAGATAGAAGCTATCTTAGATTGGCCCACCCCTGTGACCAAGACTCAGGTCCTCGCCTTCCTGGGCACCACGGGGTACTACAGGAAATTTGTGCCCCATTACAGTGACCTGGCCAAACCCCTGACTGACTTGACAAAGAAGTCCCTGCCCCACCAAGTCCTGTGGTCCCCGGAGTGCGAACAGGCCTTTCGGCAACTGAAGGCCGCCCTGACCCAAGCTCCCCTGCTAGCAGCTCCCAACTATAACAAACGTTTTGTTGTTCACACAGACGCGTCCATGTTCGGACTGGGAGCTGTCCTAAGTCAAGTGGGGGACGACGGGGGGATCATCCGGTGGCGTTCATCAGCCAGAAGCTGTTGCCACGGGAGGTGGGGTATGCCGCGGTGGAGAAGGAGTGCCTGGCCTTGGTCTGGGCCCTACGGAAGCTCCAACCCTATGTCTACGGTCGGTCCTTCACCGTGATGACCGACCATAACCCCTTGGTGTGGCTCAACCGGGTGGCCGGGGAAAATGGCCGCCTGTTGCGGTGGAGCCTGGCTCTCCAACCTTTCAATTTTACCATCCAATATCGGCCCGGGTCGCAAAACGGTAACGCAGATGGGTTATCGCGGCAGTCGGCCCGGGAACCAGGGGATTGGGGAGCCCCGAATACCCCAGTACAACCTGTTGGGGTCCAACCGGGTGCGTCGGACCTTGGGGAGGGGGAGGAGTGTCACGGAATGGCTCAACACCCTCAGTCAGGGGCGGTGCAAAATGACATTGATATGGCCATGAACACTTAGGTGCGGTGGCACGCACAGGGTTTCGAAGTACTTTTATTTAGATGTGGTTATGTGTGGTGTAATAAAGTGTCCCCGTTGGTTATTGTGAAATGTGTTCCCTTTGTCTGCCTTGCCCGCCGCCATTTTCCGATCACCTCGTGGTTGCGATCAGATTATTCGAATCGGAAAATGGCCGATTCGGACCATCCGGTCGAATCGCAAAATGGTCGATTCGGACCATCCGGTCCGAATCGGCGACTCCCTGATCCGTAACGGCCAATGGGTCTTGTGAGGGCGGGCAGGGATTCCCATTGTATTCCTAATTGTGTGAAGTTGATAAATGTAGGAGATGTGAATAATAAACTCAGATCTACCAGTGCATCCAGCCTCGTCTGATGACTTTATTTCTCCGTCGCATACATTGTCTGAGTATCCCCCGCGGTCTCAGGGTGCGGTGTCCAGCAACGATCCGAACCGAATCGAGCGCCCTGTGCCTGCATCGAGCATCAGGACAGAGGCGCGGCGTGAGGTCATCGAGTCTGAGTATATCCAACCGGGATCCGATCCGAAAGGCGCGGCCGCGTACCGCGCTTCGGTATATCCAGGGATTGAGATAAGATCCGAACAGTCAGTCGCTTCCGTGAGATCCGTAACGTTCTCCGCAATCCGATCCGAAGCTTCACCCGCAACCAGATCCGAAACGTTTCCCGCTCACCAGATCCGAAACGTTTCCCGCTCAGATCCGAATATTCCTCCGCGGCAGATCCGATCTCCATATTCGGACGGCCGCTCCGCAGACGACTCCCGCATCCACAAGGTCAGTGAACCAGCCGCTCGAGACACTGAGCCCCGTGGTGCTCAGTGGTCGGGCGGGTTCTACGCAGGGGTCCCCTCCGCCGCCCGCTAACCCTTCCCCAGGGTCACGCCAGGCGGCACGAGACGCCGAGTGCCGCATCACTCGGTAGTCGGGCCAGCGGTAAGCGCCGGGGGCACGTAGATAGAGCACACCCGCAGGCGGACAACATCCCATTCCGTCATATATATATATGAATATATATATATGAATAATATATATAATATATATGAATATATATATATATATATATGAATATATATATATATGAATATATATATATACATGATATATATATATGAATATATATATATGAATAATATATATGTATGAATATATATATATATATGAATATATATATATATATGAATATATATAAATATATATATATATATATGAATATATATATATATGAATATATATTTGAATATATATATGAATATATATATATGATTATATATAAATATGAATATATATATGAATATATGAATATATATATATGAATATATATATAATATATATATATGTATGAATATATATATATATATGAATATATATATATATATATATATATGAATATATGAATATATATATATATATATGAATATATATATATATGAATATATATATCTATGAATAATATATATATATATGAATATATATAAATTATATGAATATATATAAATATATATGAATTTATATATATATATTCATATATATATGAATATATATATATATATATGAATATATATATAAGAATATATATATTATTCATATATGAATATATATATATATATATGATATATATATATGAATATATATATATATATGAAATATATATATATATTTGAATATATATGAATATATATGATATATATATATATGAATATATGAATATATATGAATATATATTATATTCATATATATATATATATATAATATTCATATATATATATATATATATGAATATAATATATATATAGATAATATATATATATATTATATATATATAAATATGTATATATGAATATATATATATGAATATATATATATATTCATATATATAAATATGTATATATGAATATATATTTATATATGAATATATATATATATATGAATATATATATATGAAATATGAATATATATATATATGAATATATATGAATATATATATATGAATATATATATTCATATATATGAATATATATAAATAATATATATGAATATATATATATATATTCATATATTATATAAATATGAATATATATGATAATATGAATATATATACATATATGAATATATATGAATATATATGAATATATATATGAATATATATATATATATATGAATATATATATTTGAATATATGTATATATATATATATATAAATATATATGAATATATATGAATATATATATATATATATGAATATATGAATATATATATATGAATATATATATATATATATAAGAATATATATATATATATAAGAATATATATATATATATATATGAAATATATATATATATGAATATATATATATGAATATATAAATATATATATATGAATATATATGAATATATGAATATATATATGAATATATATGAATATATATATATAATATATATATATTCATTATATATATATATTCTTATATATATATTTTCATAAATATATATATATATTCATATATATTATTTATATATATTCATACAAACGCCAGGGATCCCCGCACTCCGCTTGTAAATGCAGATAAATGCTCCGGTGCTGGACTCTCGCCGATCCAGTTATACACAGTGTACCAAGGAGACCGCTCCACGGAGTCTTCAATTCAATGATATTTTATTGTGAAAAATATTCAACGTTTCAGTCTCATTACAGACTTTCGTCAGGAATATACAAAAACCACAAACACCAACTTTATATAGACCAACATACATATTAATTACACACCTGTAGCTGCAAACGTAAACTACGCAGCGCGCGTGCCGTCGAAGCCGGAACTCTGGCAGGGAGCGGTCAGGTGACCGCAACCATAGTAACCAGACGCCGGCTCCCAGAGCAAAAGCAGCGCGGCGGAGGACAAAAATGTAAACAAAAGCAGAAAAACTGAAAACAAACCCTAAGAAAAAGGGTAAAATGCATACATTATTCTAATAACTCAAAAGAATAACACGATAAATAAACCCAAAAGATCAAACCTTGAAGAGGTACAATAAATGAGTAATGCGAGTAAAAAAACGGATTGTAAACAACAGCAGATGTAAAATATATTCATAATCGAATAATTACTTTTAAACCAAAAAATGCATGAATAAGAAACCCCTCATGCATAAATGGAACACAAATCGCATTAAAGAGCTGTAATACAGCTCTATAAGTTGATCAGTGAGCTTATAATATGAAACATTGTATAAAGAAGGCATAAACATACCTCTTCAATAAGGTATACTCAAAAGATTTTAAAGATATATTAATCGCCAATGCGCTTAATAAAGAACAACAAGGAACACAGAGAATCGAAGCCACTGAAGTTATCTCTATCTTTCTGAAAGAAACGGGCCATACGAACTAAATTCATTTAATCCCCTAGGGGCTATGGTATTTAGAGTGAAAATCCAATAGGCCTCCCTTCGCAACAATTCACTCGCCCGATCTCCCCCACGTGGGAGCTCTGGAACGTGGTCAATGAGTCTCACTCTCAAAGTCGAGAGTGCATGACCAAACTCTTTAAAGTGTCGGGCTACGGGTTGGGGACTTTCACCACCACTCAATGCTGCCCTGATGGACGACCGATTAGCCATGCGAGTACGGAGATCAGTAGTGGTCTTACCCACATATGCCAAGCCACATGGGCACGTGAGCACATAAATCACAAATCTAGTTGTGCATGTTATCCTAAACTTAATCCTAAAGATGCGACCAGTGTGTGGGTGCTGAAAAGATTTACAAGGGTTTACAAAATTACATGTAGTGCAACCCAAACAACGGAAACACCCGGACTAGTTACCAACGTGCTCTGATTGCGTGTATATTGGTCTGTATGGACCAATAAGTCTCTCAGATTTCTATTTCTTTTATAACACATGATTGGGGGTTGTTTAAACTTGCCTTCCAAACTAATGTCACTTTGCAGCATATGCCAGTTACGGCGTATGCAATTATTAATGCGTCTAGATTGAGTGTTATATTTCTGAGGAAACAGAAACCTAGGGGGTGCCAATTCTGGGGAATATAGAGTCACTGATTTCAAATTTGGATCGTGCATTAGCCAAGGCAGCTGTAAGAGTGGGGCTAGAGTATCCCCGCTCAAGAAAGCGAAGACGCATCGAATCGATCTGTCTCTCTCGTATATCTGGGTTGGAGTTATTACGGAGAACCCTAAGGAACTGGGACACAGGTAGAGAGTCCTTAAGTTTAGGGGGTGGAAACTGTGATTATGCAGGATGGTATTACGATCAGTTGGTTTACGAAAAAGCGAGTAAGCTATATGATGTCTACCCGGAAGATGTCAAGATCCAGGAACTCTGCCCTTTGGGGATCGCTTCGATATGTAAATCGTATTGTCGTAGGAAGATTATTCAATAAGGACATTTTCTGCTCAAGCTGTAACATATCTCCGTCCCAGATGATAAGGATGTCATCAATGAATCTATGGTAGGCTCTCAACCCATCAGAAAACAAAGGCAGAATGTATTTAACCTCATAGAGATACATGAATGCGTTAGCGTACATGGGTGCCATCGGGGCACCCATTGAAGTCCCCCTCCGCTGTCGATAGAACTTGTCTTCGAATTGAAAATAATTAAGGCGAAGGGAGAGTCTCAATAATTCAACGATGAAGTCAATGTCCCACGAAACTCCATTGGTAGCATTCTCTAATACCCATCTAGCAGCCTCGACACCGTCATCATGTGGGATGACGGTGTAGAGGCTGCAGACATCAATGGTGACAAATAGTGATTGGTCAGAAAGAGAGACCGTTTTGATCTTATCTATAACATCAGTTGAATCACGGAGACATGTGGGAAGCGACATCACGGCTGCTTTTAAAGCTTTGTCAATGAATTGTCCTAAGGGTTCTAGCAGACCACCCACCGCGGAGACTATTGGCCTCCCAGGGGGTCGATGACTATCCTTATGGATCTTTGGCAAGGTATATAAAATAGGGATTGTGGGGAATTGAACTATCAAAAAATCTTTAATCTTTTCATCAATAAGATGTCTGTCAAAGGCATCCAAAACAACTTCTCTAATGAGACCTTTAAAGGTTTCTGTGGGATCTACAGAACATAACTCATACATATCGGAATCCTGAAGTTGAGCCCCAATCTCTTCCCTATAGTAATTGTAGTCTAAAACTACGACGCCACCTCCCTTATCGGCAGGGCGAATAGTTATAGAACGATCGGAGCCTAGGCTCTTAATGGCTTCCCTTTCTGCACCTGTCAGATTACATACAGACCTATTTTTTTTGTTTTTTTGGGCTAAAATATCATTAGTCTCTTTTTTAACCGTTTGCAAGAACATTTTAATAGACACATTGCTAGATACAGGGTCAAATTTACTTCTGAGATGAAGATCAAAATCACTTGAGGCAGTTATCGTGGGAGATGGACCAAAAAATTCGGCAAGTCTCAAGGACCGGCCAAATTTATATTGATCAACATCCCATTCAAATAAATCAGGTTTATTAGTCGGCACAAAACTTAGTCCTTTGGATAGAATACTATATTCGGGGGCAGAGAGGAGGCGCTGGGAAAGATTGTATACAGATGTTATCTTTGGTTCTTGGGAGGTCTCCCCCTGAGACCCCTGGTTCCTCCGCCTCCCCTTGTGCCCCCGACGTATGCGCCCGTGTCTTCTCCTCCTTGACGGGGAGAGGACCTTGTCTCTCGAATGAGTCCAAGACCTGGCTCTAAAAAAGATGGAACTGAGGTATCTGTCGGTTTAGGAGCCATCCTGTGTGGAGGAACAGAAGTTTCCGTTTCTGAGGCTGATTCCCCTGATGTATAATCAATTGTGGCTTTGGGAGGTCTCCTGATGTGAAATCTACGATTCGGTCTCCTGCCAGGCTCAGAACCTGAGAGCCAGCGATATACTCTATGTTCGGCATAATCAAAATTAACCCGCTCCAGTTTATCACGTTTAAAACGTATTAGGTCATTGCGGTATTTGTCAAGATTAGTCATAAACTGGTTCAAGAGATGATCTTTATCAGAGGCTTTAAAATCAGACTCATATTTAGATTCCAGTTCGTTAATCTTAGATTTAGTCACTTTATGCTCTCTCCCAACCTCCTCGATAACTAGTAAAATTAGGTCCATTGAACATTTATTTAGGATAGCGATCCACCGCCGGCAAACTTCTGGATTATTTCTGCCGATGGTGGGCTGATTTCGGATTCTAAAACCCCGTGGGATCTTTTTAGACGGGGAGTAATCAGATAAATATGTCCCATGCAATTCAAGATCTATCAGTTTTTGTTTGAGCCGTTCTAAGTCTTTAATAATCTTACCAGGATCTGATGATACAGGTAGATCAGCATCTGACTGTGGCCATAGAATATTAGCAGCTTGTTCATCCGAGTAATGCCATGTTTCAGCGTGTTCAACAAGGGCACCAGCCTGAGCTAGAAAATCCTCCATAAGGCTTGCAATTCACCTGTGTTCAATACAGGATAGTAAGAAAAACACTGGTGCCGGGGTAGACACGAACGGCAACGTGTCAAAAAATACAAACGCCAGGGATCCCCGCACTCCGCGTGTAAATGCAGATAAATGCTCCGGTGCTGGACTCTCGCCGATCCAGTTATACACAGTGTACCAAGGAGACCGCTCCACGGAGTCTTCAATTCAAGGATATTTTATTGTGAAAAATATTCAAAGTTTCAGTCTCATTACAGACTTTCGTCAGGAATATACAAAAACCACAAACACCAACTTTATATAGACCAACATACATATTAATTACACACCTGTAGCTGCAAACGTAAACTACGCAGTGCGCGTGCCGTCGAAGCCGGAACTCTGGCAGGGAGCGGTCAGGTGACCGCAACCATAGTAACCAGACGCCGGCTCCCAGAGCAAAAGCAGCGCGGCGGAGGACAAAAATGTAAACAAAAGCAGAAAAACTGAAAACAAACCCTAAGAAAAGGGGTAAAATACATACATTATTCTAATAACTCAAAAGAATAACACGATAAATAAACCCAAAAGATCAAACCTTGAAGAGGTACAATAAATGAGTAATGCGAGTAAAAAAACGGATTGTAAACAACAGCAGATGTAAAATATATTCATAATCGAATAATTACTTTTAAACCAAAAAATGCATGAATAAGAAACCCCTCATGCATAAATGGAACACAAATCGCATTAAAGAGCTGTAATACAGCTCTATAAGTTGATCAGTGAGCTTATAATATGAAACATTGTATAAAGAAGGCATAAACATACCTCTTCAATAAGGTATACTCAAAAGATTTTAAAGATATATTAATCGCCAATGCCCTTAATAAAGAAGAACAAGGAACACAGAGAATCGAAGCCACTGAAGTTATCTCTATCTTTCTGAAAGAAACGGGCCATACGAACTAAATTCATTTAATCCCCTAGGGGCTATGGTATTGAGAGTGAAAATCCAATAGGCCTCCCTTCGCAACAATTCACTCGCCCGATCTCCCCCACGTGGGAGCTCTGGAACGTGGTCAATGAGTCTCACTCTCAAAGTCGAGAGTGCATGACCAAACTCTTTAAAGTGTCGGGCTACGGGTTGGGGACTTTCACCACCACTCAATGCTGCCCTGATGGACGACCGATGATTAGCCATGCGAGTATGGAGATCAGTAGTGGTCTTACCCACATATGCCAAGCCACATGGGCACGTGAGCACATAAATCACAAATCTAGTTGTGCATGTTATCCTAAACTTAATCCTAAAGATGCGACCAGTGTGTGGGTGCTGAAAAGATTTACAAGGGTTTACAAGGTCCTCTCCCCGTCAAGGAGGAGAAGACACGGGCGCATACGTCGGGGGCACAAGGGGAGGCGGAGGAACCAGGGGTCTCAGGGGGAGACCTCCCAAGAACCAAAGATAACATCTGTATACAATCTTTCCCAGCGCCTCCTCTCTGCCCCCGAATATAGTATTCTATCCAAAGGACTAAGTTTTGTGCCGACTAATAAACCTGATTTATTTGAATGGGATGTTGATCAATATAAATTTGGCCGGTCCTTGAGACTTGCCGAATTTTTTGGTCCATCTCCCACGATAACTGCCTCAAGTGATTTTGATCTTCATCTCAGAAGTAAATTTGACCCTGTATCTAGCAATGTGTCTATTAAAATGTTCTTGCAAACGGTTAAAAAAGAGACTAATGATATTTTAGCCAAAAAAAACCCAAAAAAATAGGTCTGTATGTAATCTGACAGGTGCAGAAAGGGAAGCCATTAAGAGCCTAGGCTCCGATCGTTCTATAACTATTCGCCCTGCCGATAAGGGAGGTGGCGTCGTAGTTTTAGACTACAATTACTATAGGGAAGAGATTGGGGCTCAACTTCAGGATTCCGATACGTATGAGTTATGTTCTGTAGATCCCACAGAAACCTTTAAAGGTCTCATTAGAGAAGTTGTTTTGGATGCCTTTGACAGACATCTTATTGATGAAAAGATTAAAGATTTTTTGATAGTTCAATTCCCCACAATCCCTATTTTATATACCTTGCCGAAGATCCATAAGGATAGTCATCGACCCCCTGGGAGGCCAATAGTCTCCGCGGTAGGTGGTCTGCTAGAACCCTTAGGACAATTCATTGATAAAGCTTTAAAAGCAGCCGTGATGTCGCTTCCCACATGTCTCCGTGATTCAACTGATGTTATAGATAAGATCAAAACGGTCTCTCTTTCTGACCAATCACTATTTGTCACCATTGATGTCTGCAGCCTCTACACCGTCATCCCACATGATGACGGTGTCGAGGCTGCTAGATGGGTATTAGAGAATGCTACCAATGGAGTTTCGTGGGACATTGACTTCATCGTTGAATTATTGAGACTCTCCCTTCGCCTTAATTATTTTCGATTCGAAGACAAGTTCTATCGACAGCGGAGGGGGACTTCAATGGGTGCCCCGATGGCACCCATGTACGCTAACGCGTTCATGTATCTCTATGAGGTTAAATACATTCTGCCTTTGTTTTCTGATGGGTTGAGAGCCTACCATAGATTCATTGATGACATCCTTATCATCTGGGACGGAGATATGTTACAGCTTGAGCAGAAAATGTCCTTATTGAATAATCTTCCTACGACAATACGATTTACATATCGAAGCGATCCCCAAAGGGCAGAGTTCCTGGATCTTGACATCTTCCGGGTAGAACATCATATAGCTTACTCGCTTTTTCGTAAACCAACTGATCGTAATACCATCCTGCATAATCACAGTTTCCACCCCCCTAAACTTAAGGACTCTCTACCTGTGTCCCAGTTCCTTAGGGTTCTCCGTAATAACTCCAACCCAGATATACGAGAGAGACAGATCGATTCGATGCGTCTTCGCTTTCTTGAGCGGGGATACTCTAGCCCCACTCTTACAGCTGCCTTGGCTAATGCACGATCCAAATTTGAAATCAGTGACTCTATTTCCCCAGAATTGGCACCCCCTAGGTTTCTGTTTCCTCAGAAATATAACACTCAATCTAGACGCATTAATAATTGCATACGCCGTAACTGGCATATGCTGCAAAGTGACATTAGTTTGGAAGGCAAGTTTAAACAACCCCCAATCATGTGTTATAAAAGAAATAGAAATCTGAGAGACTTATTGGTCCATACAGACCAATATACACGCAATCAGAGCACGTTGGTAACTAGTCCGGGGTGTTTCCGTTGTTTGGGTTGCACTACATGTAATTTTGTAAACCCTTGTAAATCTTTTCAGCACCCACACACTGGTCGCATCTTTAGGATTAAGTTTAGGATAACATGCACAACTAGATTTGTGATTTATGTGCTCACGTGCCCATGTGGCTTGGCATATGTGGGTAAGACCACTACTGATCTCCGTACTCGCATGGCTAATCATCGGTCGTCCATCAGGGCAGCATTGAGTGGTGGTGAAAGTCCCCAACCCGTAGCCCGACACTTTAAAGAGTTTGGTCATGCACTCTCGACTTTGAGAGTGAGACTCATTGACCACGTTCCAGAGCTCCCACGTGGGGGAGATCGGGCGAGTGAATTGTTGCGAAGGGAGGCCTATTGGATTTTCACTCTAAATACCATAGCCCCTAGGGGATTAAATGAATTTAGTTCGTATGGCCCGTTTCTTTCAGAAAGATAGAGATAACTTCAGTGGCTTCGATTCTCTGTGTTCCTTGTTGTTCTTTATTAAGGGCATTGGCGATTAATATATCTTTAAAATCTTTTGAGTATACCTTATTGAAGAGGTATGTTTATGCCTTCTTTATACAATGTTTCATATTATAAGCTCACTGATCAACTTATAGAGCTGTATTACAGCTCTTTAATGCGATTTGTGTTCCATTTATGCATGAGGGGTTTCTTATTCATGCATTTTTTGGTTTAAAAGTAATTATTCGATTATGAATATATTTTACATCTGCTGTTGTTTACAATCCGTTTTTTTACTCGCATTACTCATTTATTGTACCTCTTCAAGGTTTGATCTTTTGGGTTTATTTATCGTGTTATTCTTTTGAGTTATTAGAATAATGTATGTATTTTACCCCTTTTCTTAGGGTTTGTTTTTCTGCTTTTGTTTACATTTTTGTCCTCTGCCGCGCTGCTTTTTCTCTGGGAGCCGGCGTCTGGTTACTATGGTTGCGGTCACCTGACCGCTCCCTGCCAGAGTTCCGGCTTCGACGGCATGCGCGCTGCGTAGTTTACGTTTGCAGCCTACAGGTGTGTAATTAATATGTATGTTGGTCTATATAAAGTTGGTGTTTGTGGTTTTTGTATATTCCTGACGAAAGTCTGTAATGAGACTGAAACGTTGAATATTTTTCACAATAAAATATCCTTGAATTGAAGACTCCGTGGAGCGGTCTCCTTGGTACACTGTATATATATTCATATATATATATATATTCATTTATATTTATATATTTATATATATATATGAATATATATATATATACATAAATATTAATATATTTATATATATCTATATATATATATGATATATATATATATATTCATAAATATATTTATATATATATTCATATATATATATTCATATATATATATTCATATATATATATATTCATATATATTCATATATATATATATATTCATATATATATATATATTCATATATATATATTCATATATAAATATATATATATATAAATAAATCACGAGTATAGCAGTCTGTAGTGATACCTTTTTTATTGGACTAACGTTACATTTAAAGTACAAGCTTTCGAGAGGATTCCTCCCTTCCTCAGGTATAGAAGCTAACTGATCAGAATAATAGAATAAAACATAGGGATAGTCATAGGGCTCACAGTTGGGGGCGTTTGATGTAGTACATTGCCAAATGGCATGGTCAGAGGGGGAATCAAATAAAAAAAAAAAAGGGAAACCTTAATTGTCTCAGGCAAGATGCAATCATGTCCACTTCAAAGGGAATGTGAAAGGACAGAACGAAAGAAATAAGAAAGAAAAAAAAAAAAAAAACCAACAAAAAAAACCAAAACACACACAAAAAAAACACAACACAGTGAGTATGGGGAAGACACAAAAATAGGAATGATGAATATTACGTGACGTTATTATAGTGGGTTAAAAAACCTGAATCTATATTAAGTCCTTGTTTTATATTGTTGAAATGTGTGATCATTTTCATTTCATATGTTTTGCGTTCCCGGTGATCTTTAAAATGTCCTTTGAGGATTTTGATTCTGAGGTTTTGGATGGAGTGACCTGCTAGATTGAAGTGATGTCCCACTGGGGTACAATATGTGTTTTCCTGGTGGTTCCTGATGGAGTGTCTGTGCTGGTTCATCCTGAGATTTAGTTTAAGGCTGGTTTCACCAATATAGCAGCCCTTATCACACGCCGTGCACTGGATCATATACACAACATTTTCTGACGTGCATAGGAATGATCCCTTGATGTTGTGAGTGGCGTTGTTGTATCGCAGGTATGGACACACTTACCGAACTTATTTCTGGCCTTATAGAGGGTATCCTGAAACCCTTAGTAACCAACACTGCCAGTTATATACAGGACACCACAGACTTTCTCAACAAACTCGGGGATATCCAGACACTACCGGCCGACACTATATTAGTTACTATGGATGTAGAATCCCTATACAGTAACATCCCACATAAAGATGGAATCAATGCCTGTCTCCAATCTCTCTCCTCCCACAATACTCCACATAAATATAGCGGTGACATTATTACCAAGCTGATTGAATTTATTCTTACACACAACTGCTTCAGCTTCAACAACAACTGCTACCTACAAATGACTGGGACCGCTATGGGTAGTAAAATGTCACCACAATACGCCAATCTTTTCATGGCAGATCTAGAACAGAGGTTCCTGAACACTCACCCTCACAAACCACACAAATATCTACGATACATTGATGATATTTTCATCATATGGACAGAAGGAGAGGAACACCTTCTAGACTTTCACAAGGCATTTAATACGTTCCACCCATTGATCAAACTCAAGATGGATTTTTCCAAGCACAGTGTGAGCTTCCTGGACTGTACCATATCAGCTGCCAATGGCACGCTGCACTCATCTGTGTACAGGAAACCCACAGACAGGCCCAGCTACCTCCACAACACCAGCTTTCATCCCAACCACACCAAACAAGGCATCATCTATAGCCAGGCCATCAGGTACCACCGAATCTGCTCGGACACTGGGGACAGGGATAAACACCTGAGCAAACTGTCTGCATCATTCCAGCGGAAGGGCTACAAGGAAAGGACAATCTCTGAAAAAATCAAATCTGCCCTGAAAACACCGCGCGAACAGCTGTTGCGCTACAAAGAAAAGGAAAACACCACACGGATCCCTCTAGTTGTTTCCTACAACCCAACTCTAGAGGGAATTCGCAAAATCATCAAAGATCTGCAGCCACTGGTCACAGAGGACGCTACGCTCAAAGAAATATTCCCACAGCCCCCCTTACTGGCATTCAAGCAACCCCCAAACCTGAGGCGAAAACTGGTCCGCAGCAAACTCGCTCAGGAACAGGATGACATACAGAATGGGACCAAACGCTGTAACAAACCCCGCTGCAAACTGTGCCAACATATATGTGACAGCAGCACTGTGCGGCACAACAACGCCACTCACAACATCAAGGGATCATTCCTATGCACGTCAGAAAATGTTGTGTATATGATCCAGTGCACGGCGTGTGATAAGGGCTGCTATATTGGTGAAACCAGCCTTAAACTAAATCTCAGGATGAACCAGCACAGACACTCCATCAGGAACCACCAGGAAAACACATATTGTACCCCAGTGGGACATCACTTCAATCTAGCAGGTCACTCCATCCAAAACCTCAGAATCAAAATCCTCAAAGGACATTTTAAAGATCACCGGGAACGCAAAACATATGAAATGAAAATGATCACACATTTCAACAATATAAAACAAGGACTTAATATAGATTCGGGTTTTTTTAACCCACTATAATAACGTCGTAATATTCATCATTCCTATTTTTGTGTCTTCCCCATACTCACTGTGTTGTGTTTTTTTTGTGTGTGTTTTGTTTTTTTTTTTTTTTTTTTTTTTTTCTTTCTTATTTCTTTCGTTCTGTCCTTTCACATTCCCTTTGAAGTGGACATGATTGCATCTTGCCTGAGACAATTAAGGTTTCCCTTTTTTTTTTATTTTTTTTTATTTGATTCCCCCTCTGACCATGCCATTTGGCAATGTACTACATCTAACGCCCCCAACTGTGAGCCCTATGACTATCCCTATGTTTTATTCTATTATTCTGATCAGTTAGCTTCTATACCTGAGGAAGGGAGGAATCCTCTCGAAAGCTTGTACTTTAAATGTAACGTTTCGTTCTGTCCTTTCACATTCCCTTTGAAGTGGACATGATTGCATCTTGCCTGAGACAATTAAGGTTTCCCTTTTTTTTTTATTTTTTTTTATTTGATTCCCCCTCTGACCATGCCATTTGGCAATGTACTACATCTAACGCCCCAACTGTGAGCCCTATGACTATCCCTATGTTTTATTCTATTATTCTGATCAGTTAGCTTCTATACCTGAGGAAGGGAGGAATCCTCTCGAAAGCTTGTACTTTAAATGTAACGTTTCGTTCTGTCCTTTCACATTCCCTTTGAAGTGGACATGATTGCATCTTGCCTGAGACAATTAAGGTTTCCCTTTTTTTTTATTTTTTTTTATTTGATTCCCCCTCTGACCATGCCATTTGGCAATGTACTACATCTAACGCCCCCAACTGTGAGCCCTATGACTATCCCTATGTTTTATTCTATTATTCTGATCAGTTAGCTTCTATACCTGAGGAAGGGAGGAATCCTCTCGAAAGCTTGTACTTTAAATGTAACAATAAAAAAGGTATCACTACAGACTGCTATACTCGTGATTTTGGCATCTGGACTAACACGGCCGACCTAATCTATATATAAATATATATATATATTCATATATATTAATATATATATATTCATATATTCATATATATTCATATATATATATATTTATATATTCATATATTTTTATATATTCATATATATATATATATATATTCATATAGGAAACCGAGATCCTCGCACACCCAGAAGAGAGGTAAATGTGCTCCGGTGCTAGATAATGGTCAAGCACAATAGACGTCCGAGGGAATCTGCACACGGAGGCTGATACAATGAGCAAGAGGAGTTTATTCACAGAAGATCAACGTTTCAGTCCAGGGAGGACTTTCATCAGGATAAAGACAAAAGGGCACGAAGCATCATTAAATACATGCACGGTAATGACAGATACAACACAGGTGTAAGGTGGGCAGGGCACCAAACAAGGGGCCCGCCCACCGTAGGTGGGTAAATACAGGTATAATCATCACACTAGGTAAGCAAAGAAAAAACATGCAAATACACCGAGAAAGTGAAGAAAGTAACAAAACAGAGCACTGGCAGAGGGAACACAAAAATATGTCCACATACCATGTGCACAAGTGTGAAAATTAAAAAGGCAGGAGGACCATGGAAAGGGCAGCAAGCTAACGGGGGCTGAAATGGCAGTAGAGGCTATTATGTTCATTCAGGCCTCTAGGGGACACGGTGGAAAGAGTAAAAATCCAGAAGGATTCGCGCTTCAGTAGCTCAGAAGCTCTGTCACCTCCGCGAGGGGACAGGGGGATGTGATCTATCCCCATGACCCGCAGAGAGGAGAGGGGGTGGCGATGTTCCTGGAAATGTCGAGCGACAGGTTGAGGGTTTTCTATACCGGAGAGAGCCCCCCTGATAGCGGCTCGGTGGTTGGTGAGGCGTATCCGCAAGGAGTTCGATGTTTTGCCAATATATACAAGACCACATGGGCAGGTAAGCCGATAGACCACAAACTCCGTAGTGCAGGTGATGCGATGACGGATAGAATTTTTTTTACCACTATGGGGGTGAAAAAAGTATTGGCCCGGGGTCATCGAGTTGCAGGTAGTGCAACCAGTGCACCTGAAGCACCCAGGGTTTTGCACAACGGGTCGGTGTATCAAAGAGTGTTGATCGGTGTGAACTAAAATGTCACGGAGATTTTTATTACGCTTGTAGCACATCATGGGTGGGTTTTTAAAGGTGGCCGGGAGGAGTGGATCAGTTTTGAGAATATTCCAGTTTTTTTTAATGCATTTGGACACCAAAGAGGAGCTCGTGTTGAATGTAACAGGGAAAACCAGCCTATCGGGTTTGGTAATGGATGTGTCACGTGGGTTATGAAATTTCTGTTTGGCAACAGTGAGGGCTCTCTCAAGGTTAGAGCGTGAATAGCCACGTTGTGAGAAACGCTCAGACATTTCATCAATCTGTAGCTGGGCCGTCTCTTCAGATGAGTTGTTCCGAAGGACCCGGAGGAACTGGGACACCGGAAGTGATCTGAAAAGGTGCGGGGGATGAAAACTGCTCGCATGCAGCAGTGTGTTGCGAGCAGTTTCCTTCCTAAACAGACTGTAACTGAGTTTTTCACCGACTCGTTGAAACGACAAATCAAGGAAACAGATACATTCATTGCTGGTTTCGTAGGTAAATCGGACGGTGGAGTCAATGTTATTGATCTTCTCCATAATGGAGTGAAAGACAGTAGAGGGACCATCCAGATAAGGAAGATATCATCAATGAATCTGAAGTAGGCTTTCAAACCAGTAGAGAGAAGCGGCAAAATGTGTTCAGTTTCATAAATATGCATGAATGCATTAGCATACATCGGTGCCATTGGAGCACCCATGGATGTCCCAGCCACTTGTAGGTAAATTGAATCTTCGAATTTGAAGTAGTTGAGAGTAAGGGATAAATGAAGCAGTGTAAGAATGAAAGGGATTGGAAACTCAGGGGGAGGGTCAGCGTTGATAAGGACCCTCTTGACAGCTTCAATACCGGCTGCATGAGGAATTATCGTGTATAGACTTTTCACATCGAGAGTCGCTAAAAGGGTGTTGGAGGATAGCGTGATGGAGTGAATCGTGGAGAGAACCTCAGAGGAGTCCCGAATACAGGTATGCAAGGCCATGACAGGGCCTTTGAGGACAGAATCAAGTAGTTTACCCAATGGTTCAAGGAGGCCGGCCTTAGCCGAAACAATGGGTCTCCCGGGGGGCGTAAGAGGGTTCTTATGGATTTTGGGAAGGGTATATAAAATCGGAATTTTAGCATTTTTAACAAGCAGGTATGAAAAAAGCGATTCAGAGATGGTGCCGTTATCGAGGGCTGTCTCAAGGGTTTCTCTAATGGTCTTAAAAAAACGCATCGTCGGGTCACAGTCACATTTGACATACGTAGCAGAATCACTGAGTTGTGGACATATTTTTGTGTTCCCTCTGCCAGTGCTCTGTTTTGTTACTTTCTTCACTTTCTCGGTGTATTTGCATGTTTTTTCTTTGCTTACCTAGTGTGATGATTATACCTGTATTTACCCACCTACGGTGTCCGGGCCCCTTGTTTGGTGCCCTGCCCACCTTACACCTGTGTTGTATCTGTCATTACCGTGCATGTATTTAATGATGCTTCGTGCCCTTTTGTCTTTATCCTGATGAAAGTCCTCCCTGGACTGAAACGTTGATCTTCTGTGAATAAACTCCTCTTGCTCATTGTATCAGCCTCCGTGTGCAGATTCCCTCGGACGTATATATTCATATATATATATATATATTCATATTATATATTATATATATTCATATATATATATATATATGAATATATACAGTTGTGTTCAAAATTATTCAACCACCACTGAAATTGAGTGTTTTGGCCAGTTTGACATTACATAGTTACATAGTTATATAGGCTGAAAAAAGACATGCGTCCATCGGGTTCAGCCTCTCCCACATAACCTACTGCTGTTGATCCAAAAGAAGGCAAAAAACCCAGTCTGAATGCTTGCCAATATGCAACATACTGGGAAAAAATTCCTTCTTGACCCCAGAATGGCAGTCAGATTTCTCCTTGGATCAAGAAGCTTTTACCCACATATTAAATATTATAACCCTTAATATTCTGTGTCTGCAGGAAGTCATCCAGTCGTTTTTTAAAAGTCTGTACAGACTCTGACCCAACCACCTCAACAGGCAGAGAATTCCACAGCTTTATTGTTCTCACCGTAAAATAACCCTTCCTATGCTTTAAGCTAAATTTTCTTTCTTCCAGTCTAAATGGATGACCCCTTGTCCTATGTATAGTCCTGTTAATGAATAGGTTATCAGACAATGGTTGATAATTAGGCCCCGTATATATTTATATAAGGTTATCAGATCCCCTCTAAGGCGCCTTTTCTCTAAACTAAACAGGTTTAAGCTTGTTAGTCTT